>CANNZV010003095.1:0-44618 GCA_947561585.1 Caprella mutica
GCTTGTATTTTTGTGATATGCCTCCCATTTGTTGTGCATTTGTTGTTACAGTTGTCACATCACGGTTGTGTTGTCACTACCTAGGTGGTCGTTGGAGAGCTGTAGGGGAAGGTTGGAGACCATGTAAGAGTTCTGCATGGGAACTTGCAACTAGGTTGCACAGTTGTTCTTTGTATCAGAGAAATATCAAAGTTATCATTAGTTTATAGTTACGTAAATAATCACTTTATTTTCTAGGTATTATTTGAATTTATTCTAGAGAGAGAATGTTAACTGATGGAAAATCATTTTTCTGTCAAAGTGCAGTAAAAAAAAAAAAAAAAAAGGAGGCATAAACTTAACTTTGATGTAATTCATTTTCAGAAACAAAATAATCAATATAAATCGATAGCTATTCAATTTTCTTCGTCTTTTTCCATTGTTTCACTGCTTTATAAATACCTACTAACTCATAATCTCAGTTGTTCTAGCACAGTAGCTATAAAGTCAAATTATTACCTTCGCAGAATGCGGGAAGGTCATATCTTCATCGGACTTTATTTATTTATCATCTTGTTATTCTTGTTATTATCAAGTGTTCAACCAAATTGCCAGAAATTTGGTGAAACGATTGGTCAATGTCCAGTGACCTGCTGGTAGAATTTTGGGAGCGACTTGGTCAAAGGTCAAGGTCATGGTCAAGGTCAAGGTCATTTATAACTCGATAACTCAAAAAGTATTGTACCATATTGCATGAATCTTGGTGGGACGATTGGTTATTATCCAGTCAACAGTTTCTTAAATTTTGGGAGAGACGGGTCAAAGCGGAGGTGAAGGTATGCGCTCTACCGAGTGCACATAATCTAGTTCTTTTATAGTTTGTGCCATCATTATTTGAACCAATAATTCCATGCATTAATATTTATTAATTATATTTCCGTATTTTCTTGTATTTAGTTTTGTTCTGTCACATTTGTATTAGTATCTCCTTAAAAGAAATTTCATAGAAAACTGGTAATTATCTTTTTACTCGTAGAAAATTATGCCTGTTAGTTGGCAGTCTGATATATTTCTTCTTCCAGTCCCTTGTATTAAATTTTCTTTTGACGTCAGTGATATGGCTTTTATTTTCGAAGTTGACGTTAAACCTATACTAAATTAATGATTTAACTTTCATTTTAGAAGTTATTTAGAATTATGTAAATTCTAGAACTATGAAATCTAAGAGTTCTCCAAATTATAATATATTTCACGAGATATAAATCTCTGTTAGAGCAAAACAGTTGATTGAAGAAATGTTTTATTATATATAAAACGCTGTAACAAGATCACTAATAGAGATATATTGCTTGTAAGTTTCTCTGGTTATCCATGGTTTAGTTATCATCGTCTAATTAATGTAAAACGATCTATTTGCATTTGTGATCAATTTTAGTTCGATCAATTCTCCATTCGATCTATTGTTTTGCGATCAATTTTCCATTCGACCAATCATACGTTCGATTAATTTTCCATTCAATCATTCGCTTTCGATAAATTCTCCGGATCCCGGCAATAACACGGGAGTTAATGCTCGTGACTCTTCAGAATTTCTTCTTGTGATTCGGTGAAAAATTAATGCTTCTGTGATGATTTTTGCAGTCTTGGTAAGTGAGGCACGCCACCTCATTTCATCGAAACTTACTTAAAATCAACACAGTGGAGTGTTTGAATTCGCCTTGAGGACAACTCGCCGCCAGGACAATTCGCCGCTAGGACAATTCAAGAATTAATATGATTACCTTCGCAGAATGCGGGAAGGTCATATTGTCATCGGAATTTATTTATTTATTTATCATCTGGTTATTCGATTAACTGAAAAAGTCTTTAACTATATTGCCTGAAATTTGGTGAAATGATTGTTCCATGTCCAGTGACCTGCTGCTAGTATTTTGGGAGCGACCCGGTCAAAGGTCAAGGTCAAGGTCATTTATAACTCAATAACTCAAAAAGTGTGGAACCATATTGCATGAAACAATTGGTGGGTCGATTGGTCACTATCCAGTCACCAGTTTATTAGATTTTGGTAGCAAACGGATAAGCGGCAGCGAAGGTATGCGCTCTACCGAGTGCACGTAATCTAGTATTTAACTTAATTTTGACGTCAAAGACAAGGTCCTTGGTTTCGAGGCAGTCGTTAACCCCTTAACTAAATTTAAATCAATAGCTCTAAAAAATTTAAGGTATGACAACAAAAGAAACAAATAAATTGGAATATTGAAATTTGTCATCATCTATTGTTTTACGTCAGTCTTCAGCGTATAAAAATCAATCCTTGTTTAAATTATAATACTTTTAAATATAGGTAAATGATGTATACGCCGGTATAACATAAATTACGCGGCAAGTTGTCCTGTCGGCGAGTTGTACTCTATAGTGGCGAGTTGTCCGCGGCGAATTGTCCGGCGGCGAATTGTCCTAGAACCATTCGTAGAAACTACAATATTAGCAAAGTCATGTTTGAGTAATCGAAGGACAGTCTAACGTTAATTCACACCTTAATGTTAACTATCTGAAGACAGTCATTCGAAGAGCATTTCGGAATTTATAGATGCTGATAAAATAAAAAAGAAATATTCACGTTTGGCAAGAGGATCTCCAAAACTATCGAAGCGAAAGGGTTTTCATATTGAATAATCGTGTTAAAATTCAAAGGATTACAGAAATAAATGTAAAAGTTATAATTTTTTACCAATTTCATCCTTTGAACCAGGAAATTCCAAAAGGGATGAAAAAATCCCAATTTAGTTAGGAGACCCTGTAGTTATGACATTAGATAGAAACAGCTTGAATAGAAATAATGCTTTAGTTAATTGAATAGATAATTATGCTAATGAAACAGGTGTTCACCCCACCTGTTACAGCCCACCTGTTGCGTTCCAGTTTCACCAAGCATTCTGATGGTGAAGCCTCTTGTGCATTGTCTGTTGCAGTGATATGACGTATCGACAATTTTATCTGTGCTGTTAAACATTGATGTGAAGTGATCTCTGTCTTTTTACATTTACTTGGTGTGCAATGTGCCTATATTTAGCGTTTCTGTAGTGTACCTAGTAACTAAGTAGTGCTTATATAAAATTTCATAATGTATAATCTCTATAATATAATACGCTAGATCTGTCTGTGTGTGTGTATGTATGTATGTGTGTTACTTGGAGCAATATTACTCACAAACGGTTAGACCTAGAAACTTGAAAATTTACAACTTTTTAGATAGTCGTGTCGAATTTAACGTGTTAAAAGAATTTTTTGAAATTCAAACGGGTTTTCGAATTATTAACAATTGATTTATAATGGGATACATAGGAATTAATTCGACGTACTTTCCAGGATATTTTCAGAGACTATCCAACAGAATGGGCTGAAATTTTCTGGAAACCTTCGGTCTATGGTCCTACAGAACGCTATTGATTTGTTTTACGAAATTCGAACGGGTTTGTGAATTATTCGAATTTTATATTTTAACGGGATACATAGGGATTTAATTCAAACCGGGAAATACATGGTAACATACAGAACAAATGAAAAAATAAATTTTGCAGTAATCGAGTCGAAAAAATATCTACGACATGTAAAAATGGTCTACAAAAATAACTGCGTTAACCGTTTTTCGAAATTCGAAATAGTTTTCGAGATATGACGAAAATTAGAAAATGAAAAATAAAATTCAACGCTGGTTATCATTTTTCCTCACGAAAATAGATGACATATTTTGCACGATTAAAAACAGAATAAATATTTTTTATTGATTATTGATGGGTAGGAATAGTAATAAATAATCAAGTGTTCCACATTAATTATATTTAAAACATATGTAATCAAATAAAAACAAATTTAATATAATTAGGTATATTAATTAATTTATATGAATGGAATATCTGCTACTAGGGGTGTGCCTAAAAAGCGTCCGAAAGCGTCCGGGAGCGAGTTACTATCAAATAGGTAACCGTAACCTTTAAATATGTAAATTAACATTCTTCATATGAGAAAAATAATAATGTACACTGTACAGGGCGTCATTACATACTACCGGACGCTTCCGGACGCTTTCGAACGCTTCCGGACGTTTTTAGGCACACCGGCTACTAGGTTTCTGAGGATTCAATTTCTTTTTCATATTTCAATTTGTATTGAACTGATCGATGTATAAGCGACATATTTTACTTTTCATAATGTGATTATTTGAATAATGTTTATTTTTTCAACTGGTGATTTTTTATACAGCTATCTTATATAATAATATTTTATGATGTATATGCATTCTACACAAAGTGATAGCGGCACGGGACGGAAAATTACTCAAATTTACTGGTACTTAATAAATATGAAATGTTATATAAAATGGGTTATGTATCACCAAAAAATAATAATTAATGTCCATGAATATTATTAAATAAATAAATATATGGGGATAACCACTACGGGTACTCACTAGTTTGATAATATTATCTTACTAGTGGGTACCCGTGCAAATTGCACGGTAAAATGCATATATCAATTTTTTTCAATTTTTTTTTAGTATCACACATCCCATCTTCCATCACATTTCACATTAATTATAGGTACCAGTAAAGAGTAATTCTCTGTCCCGTGACATCATCAACCATAATTAAAATATAAGATAGTATATAAATATTATAACTTTATAAGTCAAAGATTTAAATAGAAAAATAGAATCCCCGTATAACCTAGGTGATATTCCATTCATTTAAATTAATTTACAGAATTAGGTAAAATTCGCTATTATTTGATTAAATATATTTTAAATATCATTCAGTTCGAATATTTAATCATATTCCCAAACGTCAATATCAAAATTAAAATTAATTATTAAATTTTCAATCGTGCAAAATATGTCATTTATTTTCGTAACAAAAAATGATAACCAGCGTTTAATTTTATTTTTCATTTTCTAATTTTCGTCATATCTCGATAAAAAATTCGAATTTCGAAAAACGGTTAACCTAATCATTTTTGTACACCATTTTTACATATTGTAGATTTTTTTCTATTCAATTAATTTAATTCTTATTTTTATTTATTTCGTATGTTACCATGTATTTCCCGATTTGAATTAAATCCCTATCTATTCCATTAAAAGTTAAAATTCGAATAATTGAAAAACCCGTTCGAATTTCATAAAACAAATCAATAGCGTTCTGTAGGACAATAGACCGAAGGTTCCCAGAAAATTTCAGCCCATTCTGTTGGATAGTCTCTGAAAATATCCTGGAAAATATGTTCAATTAATTCCTATGTATCCCATTATAAATCAAGTGTTAATAATTCGAAAACCCGTTCGAATTAAATTCGACACGACTTTCTAAAAAGTTGTAAATTTTCAAGTCTCTAGGTCTAACCGTTTGTGAGTAATATTGCTCCAAGTAACATACAGACACACACACACACACACACACACACACACACAGATCTAGCGTATTATATTATAGAAATTCATAATATATGCTAAATTCCGAGATATCTAAATATTTCAGTTCACATAAAACTCGTACAACGGACATTATATTAGGGTGATTCAAAAAAAGTTTTTCGTTTTAAAACTTTGAAGTTTTTTCTTAATTGATTCATGTTGGTTCGAAATCAATACTAGTCAAAATTTAAGTCAAAATTCCAATAATCGACGTGTTGCCTGAGAGTTGAGTATTTCAAGATTTCCATAAATTCTATCAGATACATGAAATGTAAAGTAAATAATTTTATAGTGCAAGTGTCCTTTATAGGTCTATCGTACCAATTACTTTATTATGTGACAGCATCGAATTTATATTATAACTCTAAGAAGGTGATCCCCTCAAGATCCAAATATTGAAACTATATATCATCCATCCCTTGTGGCTGCCGTAGGTACTACATATCGATTCCAGAACAAAAAAAAACGTGCAAAATACCCCCGGACAAAAACCCCCGTGCGATAAACACCTCGGACAAATACCGCACGGACTAAATCCCCCCAAGCAAAAAGCCCCCGGTGCAAAAAAAAACCCGGTCGATATAAATATGTGCGTTAAATCTTTTTATATTTATAACATATAGTATTTTTATTAATGAAAAATTAATTGAAATTGATAAAAATGAATTGGCTATTTTTATCGACCGGGTTTTTTTTTGCACCGGGGCTTATTTACTTCTGTGATGTATTTGCACGGGGGTTTTGTCCGTTTTTTTTGTCCTGTCACCACTACATATATATGTGCACAGTTAGCGGTGATTTGCACAATTAGCGGCAATTTGCACAGTTAGCGGTAATATGCACAGTTAGCGGTAATGTACTCAATTAGCGGTAATGTGTACAGTTAGCGGTAATGTGCACAGTTAGCGGTAATGAGCATAGTTAGCGGTAATATGCACAGTTAGCGGTAATAAGCACAATTAGCGGTAATGAGCACAATTATCGGTAATGAGCACAGTTAGCGGTAATATGCACAGTTAGCGGTAATAAGCACAGTTAGCGGTAATGAGCACAGTTAGCGGTAATGTGCACAGTTAGCTGTAATAAGCACAATTAGCGGTAATAAGCACAGTTAGCGGTAATAAGCACAGTTAGCGGTAATGTGCACAATTAGTGGTACAACTATGACATAGTGTATTGTAGTAACTCACAAAGACTGTTAATCCAATGTATCTGGTGTATAAATCAACTTACTATGAGTGTTGGCGCTACTGTTTTTAAGTTTAGGTGTGAGTCAAAATGACTTTTGTTTTAACCAACGTCAATTTAACTCATTTTAAATAGAACCTGCAACTCACCACGTAGATAGGGGCAAAATCTAACCATTCATGTAAGTTAAAACAAATCATATTTGATTCAGCTAATCTTTTCTCTGTGTGTAAAAAAAGTAGACGTATACAACTGCATCGACTGATCTACAACATCTGACACAATGAGAATGTCTCGAACAACTTCTCGCATACTGTTTGTGATATTTGGCACTTTGATTTTTTGGATGTGTATCAGTAGTAATGTGATCAATAGGAATTTTCTTCAACAAAGAGTAGAACAGACATCCAAATCTCAGATATCTCCCATGTTTAACAAGTAAGTATTCATCTACCAAATAAATTCATTGAAAAGATTCATAGTCAACGGGGTATCAATTTACCAAAAGGTTATTTAAACACAACGTTGAAGGTTTTTTTTGGTTTCAAGCTTTCGAATAGAATTATTTTCATTTATCATCAGGACAAGCGGTGGAAAAGCTGAAACCCCTCTCACACGAATAGTTTTCTCATGCCGCTGTAAAAAATAAGCTGCATGAAGAAAACACACAAGCTTTCATACATGGCGTTTATTTATAAGTCAGATCCTGGCCAATGTTTCTAACCATACAGACTTAATTACAGTAATTTTAATTATCTAGCGACTGTTGGCAAGTTATACCTAACATCATTCTTACTACATCTCGCTATTGCATTATTTCTAATGTCCTTATTAGGTATTTTATATAATATATATACAATTATATTTTTATGGAGGTAAATATTCCCACAAAACTCATTACCTTCGCAGAATGTGGGAAGGTTATATTTTTGACGGCATTTATTTATTTATCATCTTGTTATTCGCGTAACTGAAATTTGGAGAAACGATTGGTCAATGTTCAGTCACCTGCTGGTAAAAATTGAGGAGTGACCCGGTCAAAGGTCAAGGTCATGGTCATTTATAGCTGAAAAAGTATTGAACCATATTGCATGAAACTTGGTGTGACGATTGGTCACTATCCAGTCACCATTTTGTCAGATTTTGGGGGCGATCGAGTCAAAGATCAAAGATCAAGGTAAAGACCATTTATAACTCAATAACTCCAAAAGTATTCAACCAAAATGTCAGAAATTTGATGGGACGATTGAACAATGTCCAGGAACCATCCGGTAGAATTTTGGAAGCGATCCGGTCAAAGGTCAAGGTGAAGGTCATTTATAACTCAATAACTCAAAAAGTATTGAACCATATTGCATGAAACTTGGTGTGACGATTGGTCACTATCCAGTCACCAGTTTATCAGATTTTGGTAGCAAACGGATAAGCGGCGGCGAAGGTATGTGCTCTACCGAGCGCACGTAATCTATTTTTCATATATTTTGGAGACGATAAGATCATGGGGTCCACTATTACTTTGTTTTTCACGCCAAAAATCAAACATTCCTCTGCAGAAGATGGCTGTCTGTTATGACTGGCGAAAATTTCGGCGGCGAATTCTCCGGTCACGATAAAATATAGGTTGAGAACTAGCGAAGGATGATCTCTGAGTAAATCGTCAGTCAGCTTTAAAATATATCAGCGAAAGATTTCCCACCTAAATATTGCACTATTGCCTAATTTGTACGAGATAAACTGTTAATTCATGGTCATTACCTTTGCAAAATTGCTGAAGTTATGTTTTGATAGGTACTATTTATTTATTTGTAATCATGTTATATAATCTCGTAATTTGCATAACTAAAAAAGTATTCAACCAAATTTCCTGAGAGCTGGTCAGACGATTGCTGATTATTCAGGAACCATTTTACCAGATTTTGGGAGCGATCAGATCAAAGGTCAAGGTCATTTATAACTCAAAAAATATTCAATGAAATTTGGTGGGACGGTGGTCATTATTCAGGAACCATTTGATTAGATTTTAGGAGAGATCTGGTCAAAGGTCAAGGTCTCAAAAAGATCAAAATATAGACTGGTAAATTCATTTACAGGGTGCGGAGAAAGTCCCCGATCAAATTAAATTTTTTAAATTAAAGATGTTAAATATTTACTAAATTTATACATTTATATCTCATTCTCTTCCTATAATCATATACTTTAATGTTCCAGGTCTAAATTTTGATAAATTTACATTGTCTTTTGTAAAAATGAGTCAATGTGAGGCTATTATTCAGCTACACTGCGCGGGGAATACAAACCAAGAGACTGTTAAGCTGTTAAAAGCACCGAAATAGACTGTTAGGGATGCTGTTAAACGCTACCAAGAACTGGAGATAACAAGTGATCGACACAGGTGTGTACGACCTCGCACTGCACGCACTCCAACCAAAATCAAACCCATTAGGGAGCGGATAAGAAGGAACCCCAAGAGAAGCATGAGAAAGATAGCTAAGAGTATGGATATAGACGAAAATAGTGTGAAAACCATCGTCAAAGAAGACCTCAAGTTGTCCCCCTTCAAAATGACCAACATGCAACAGCTCACGGACTTGCAGAAACAGAAGAGGCTGGACAGATCAAAGATTCTTTTGAATGCAATGAAAGATGGCACGCAGGCTGGTGAGATCGTCTTTTCGGATGAGAAAATATTCATTGTGGAGGCCAAATTCAACTCCCAGAACGACAGAATTTTGTCAAAAAGTGCTGACAGTATCCCTTCATCCGTAAAGACTGTTTTCCGTCGCTTCTGTGATGGTTTGGGCTGCCATCTCTGAGAGTCGGAGATTTTCTCTCATTTTCGTCAAAGAAGGCGCTAAAGTTAACGCAAAATCGTATATCGAAGATATTTTGATTCCAGGACAAGTCGAGATGAAAAAGCACTTCAAGGACAGGCCTTTTACCTTTCAACAGGACGGTGCGCCCTCGCACACAGCGAACAAAACTCAGGATTGGTGTGAGCGTCACTTTCCTGCGTTTTGGAGGAAAGAATTGTGGCAATCTTCATTGCCGGACCTGAACCCTTTGGACTCCAGCGACAATGGACCAAAATTCCCCAAGGAACGTTCCGTGCCGCAGTAAAGAGCTTCAGAGGTAGACTCGAGAGAGTAATCGCCGCCAATGGTGGTCATATTGAAAAATAATTGGTAGAACTGTTAAATGGGTTTATTGAGATATTGTGTGATAAGTTTTGTTTTATTTCATCCATCACAACTCATTAAATTAACATTTTTATATGATCGGGGACTTTCTCCGCAACCTGTATATCAGGCCCTTTTAACGGGTATGAGACAGTAGAACTCCTCTACCTACCACGAAGTTTTAATTTGTTTATAACTGCAGATGATATGTTTACAACAGATACCATTGAAACTATATTTTGCAATTATTACAGCAAAGATACATTCTATTGTTAGGTTTAATTCAGTAATATATAATTATACACTGTGGAAATAACCTTACAGTAAGAGCTATTAAATTACTTGTAAAGTCTAGTACGTGTATTCAAATCACTTACCCATAAAAAGTTATCAATGAAAGCGCTACATTGAAAATAATAAAATAGTTCATATCAGAGTGAGTTCATAACTCAGAATTTCATAACTTCCTTAAATTTGAAGTAGAGAGTTCTACTTAAGTACTCTTTTATTATGATACTGTTTAAAAATGTTTTCGTTTAGTACAGTACTACAATATTGGAAGTAATTGTAACGAACTTAAGTTAATTTCAATTATTTGGACAGGTCTGACGAAGAGGCGCCATCTAGCATCAGAAGTTCAAACAAGGAGGGTAAGAATGATCGGGATAGAACTCTTGTTAATGTATTTAGTGGATTTTATCCATTGACACTGATTTGTACTCCGGTATCTGGCATACTTTACGAAGCCAAATTTACCGAAAACGGATTTAACGAAATAGGGATTTGCTGAAGGGCGTAATTGACCGAAAAAATTGTCGACCCGAATTCTACGAATACTAGTTTGCCGTACCCTTAATTTTCCGAAAACAGATTTACCGAAATAGGGATTTGCTGATAGGCGTATTTGGAACAAAATGTAACTAAACAAAAGAATACACAAAAGTTCCAGAAATGTAACGAAACTACAAAAAAAAAAAAAAAAATCAGAAAATGGGTGTATGAGAAAACGAAACTTAGTTGTGATCCGTTAATCATTGTAACTATTAATTTATTAAATATTAAATGATCCGTTGTCTATGTTATTTTATTTATCACAATATTTAGAATATCTATTTGGTGTATTGCATACTCTATTGCTCTATGATATGTTATTCAGTATTATATTTCATGTTGTTTGAAATTGTTAGCCATGAATAACAAACTATTAATTATGTTTATATCATCTATTGTATTACTTACATGAGTAAATTTGTTTAAGTTAAAAACGTTGAATTCTACCAACCTCCTATTGATAATGCTGTATATACATAATAATAATATATATATGAAATAGGCGGAATATAAAGAATAAGAGGAACACAAACTTGAAAGAAATTGTAACGGTAAATTCATATAAGAAATGTGTTATTTTGAGGTACAGGTAAAGCTTCTACAGCGGACGATCTTTTAACGTACAACCTAAATTGTTCGTTCTTCCGGACTGCAGATCGCTACAAAGACCTCTTTAAATTATACTATGTAACATATTTCTTATCCGTCTACCAAGTATCTAGCCAAACATTTATTATATTCAGAGGTATTTCAATTTACAAAACAACACTTTAATGTGCTGTTTTCATATTTTTAAAGTATCTTGATCTAGTTACAATTCTCTATACATTTTCTTAGATTTGATTAGTTAGAACAGTTGCTGTTACACCTACCGTATTATTTTGTACATTTATATAAGCAAGTTATTTAAATATTATAAGATTTTCATTAACATTTTCCTTTAATAATAATCTAAGATTGTTTGCCTTCATTAGCGTTTCTTTGAAATGCCGCTAAAGAAAACTTACAAATTTTAAATCCCCAACTAAACTGATAAATGTAACGTTATAACGAACGCTGATAGCATAGCGGACACCTTTCTGGTACTTGTACTGTGCGCTGTACGAGCTTTACCTGTACTAGATTCACCTATTTATGCCCTTCATTAATTTGTTCTTGTAAAAACGTATATTTTCAAAATATTTTTTGTAATATAAAGGCAAAGAAACTATACTGAACAATAAAAAAGATGAGAAATCACAATTGTGCTTCTACAGAAAGTTAAAAAAAAAAATCGATTTTCGACATATTCGGCATTCTGTAAATTTGTCTTCATTTAATCTGTATTTCGGCAAATCCGTTTTCAGTAAATTTGGTTTCGAACCTCTTTTTGCTTGGATAACACTTTCTTCTTGAGGCCACTACCATTGGCGATGGTCGGAGCCATGGTCGTAGGGCAAAGAAGCATATCTTTTGTTTTTTAATGTTCCTTGTCTAAATAAATATAATTCTTTTTTAATTATTTAAAGAGGGTCTACTTCTTCTGGCAGGGGGCCTATAAAAAAACTTTCTGCTAGTATAACACCCTATGATAGAATAACACTCTCTGATAGAATAACACTCTATGATAGAATAACACTCTATGATAGAATAACACTCTATGATAGAATAACACTCTATGATAGAATAACACTCTATGATAGAATAACACTCTATGATAGAATAACACTCTATGATAGAATAACACTCTATGATAGAATAACACTCTATGATAGAATAACACTCTATGATAGAATAACACTCTATGATAGAATAACACCCTATGATAGTGTAGCGGCAGAATCAAACAATAGACTCGTTCAAGTTTTTTATTTGCATTCAACCTCAATATGACAGGTACATGAGAATGCTACCATAGCCACGTGCCTGAAAAGCAAGACACGCAGTTAAAATCTTGCTAAAATACATATGTAAGAAACTTCAGAAAACAGTATAAAATCCTAAAATTTAAGCAAGACTAATTTATAATGTAGAAAAGGTGCATGAAATGCCGTCACAGAATTCATAAGATGTAAAAATAAAAAAACAAGCTAATTGTATAAATTAATCTCTCAATAACTACTATAGAACAAAATTGACTAGAAATGAAGTATTTGGCGAGTAGTGTGCCACTATCTACAACTTGGAAGTATTCAAAATTATATAAATTCCCTACTAGTTTAGATTGGCAAACAAAGCATAAGACTAAAATATGGGTAATTGACAAGAATACTCAATTGGAGGTATTTCAGCTATAGCTAGTTAACATCACAGCCTAATCAACTTTATTAGCATTGAATCTTAAAACTTTAAAAACTAAATTAAAACACAGGAGCACAAACTTACTAGATGTGGTTTGAAGATACATAAGATGAGGCAGGTAATTAATAATGAATAAACAATGCGGGCTTACGCTTACTATGCCGCTATTATTGAAAAAGAATGAAAAACTTTAGTGGAAGTACGGGCTTACGTTTACTTTGCCGCCATTAGAACAATAATGATTTGAAAAAATGCATGTCACGTTCTAGGGAACCGATATCAAATTAGTTTGGCAAGTGAACATGAAAGGTTATGAAAATTATCAAGATAAAATGAATAACATGAAAAATTGGTTATAATAAAGATGAATTAAATTTCCTATATAATAGGTATGGCGTAGGACGCCACACTCCCCCCTCACAGTCACGTCCGTGTGACTAAGATCTGCAATCGTGCTCCCTTGCAGGATGCAGGAGAATCAAATCAGCAACACAGCGCCTCAGAAGAGAACCGCCAGCCTTTTTTGAAGGCACACGAAGAGTCACATCCCGTACTAGTCCATCTCTTCCCCGATGAACGTCAGTCACAACTGCCATTGGCCAATCATTGCGTTGACTATTTGGTTCTCGGAGCAGAACTACATCGTCTTTAGCCACACAAGGTTTCTTGCTCTTCCACTTGTGTCTCTCCCCTAGAGTATGAATGTAGTTATTGCGCCACTTGATCCAGAACTGATGGGACAGATATTGTACTCTGCGCCAACGTGAGCGTCCATACTGAGCAATGTCCGCTTCACTGTACTTAATATCAACAGTTGGAGAACCTTTGTCTCGAAGATTGAGGATCATAGCGGGACATATAGCCTGAGGGTCATTAGGATCTGAACTCATTCCGTACAAAGGCGTGTGATTGACAATCGAGGCGGACTCTTGAAGCAGTGTAGTGAACTCTTCCCTCGAGAGGTTTCTAGTGCCCAAGGTTTTTAGAGCTCCAGAGAAGACCCTCTTCACACTGCCAACTTTCCTCTCCCATATTCCAGCCTGATGGCTTGCACCAGGAGGAGTGAGCTTCCATGATAGACCAGGAATCTGTTGAAGCATTCTCTCCCGAACTGGAATGAAATTGGTGCCATTGTCACTACGGTAGGACTTGCATTCACCCCGTATTGCGACGAATCGACGTATGGCTAAGTCTAAAGAATGGGCATCCAAGGAAGGAAGTGGCTCTAGGTGAATAGCTCTGCTATTTAGACATGTCAGCAGAAGAACCCAGATCTTCTTAGTAGCCGTAGTTCTGCGGGTTGAACGGCTGTCGTGAATGAGGTAAGGTCCAAACGTATCCAGACCTGTCGAGGTGAAGGGAGATACTTCTTCCAATCTGTCGGGAGGCAAATCGGCCATCTGCTGTGTCAAGAAGTCACCACGTAGTTTCTTGCAAGTTATACAAGATTTCAGAAAGCTTCTGATAGTCTGACTTCCCTTGTGAATATGGAATCCCGCTTGTCTCAAGGATGAGTGAGTTATAACTCTACCCTGATGAAATGTTTTCTCGTGAAAATGAGCCAATATCATGATGGTCAACTGGCCCTTCCGAGGCAGCAGTATAGGATGTTTACACTGAAAGTCCAATTGACTGTGTCGTAGTCTGCCTCCCACTCGGAGAATGCCTCCCTGCTCAAACGGACACAAAGATGAAAGAGGATCGCTATCAGATAAACTTTTACTCTTAGAAAGAGTATTCAAAGAGTCCTTGAATACTCTGCTCTGAACCTGCTTCACCATGAAGTACAAGGGATCGAAGTGTTCTTCCAAAACCATGGGCGTCCTCTTGATCAGCTGTAACCATCGCACACATGTTCTTCTAACCGCCTTGACGATGCAGATTGCCTTCACAAGGTTTGTCGTTCTCGTGCAAATGACATCAGTGAGCAACAGATCATCACTGCTTACAGAGCAGACTGTCACCACCTTAGCGATCTCTGGAAGATCCACCTGTCTATTGTAGTTATCTGCTGAGTACTCTTTAATTTGCAACAGGAATAGAGGACCAGGGAACCATCTGCTTCTAGTCAAGTCCCTTGGACTTTGAGGCCTTGAAGCTATATCGGCAGGGTTGTCCTTTGAGGTCACATATTTCCATTGTGAAGGACGAGACAGACCCAAAATAGTGTTAACTCTGCCGGTCACATACCTAGAAAACTGTCGTTCAGTATTATTAAGATACCCAAGTACCACACAGCTATCAGTGTAGTAGATCACCTGGTTGAGGGGAACATCCAGTTCGTGCATGATGTATTGAGCTGCCTGAGCCCCCTCTAAAGCAGCACAGAGCTCAAGCCTGGGGATGGAAACTGCTGACTTGGGAGCAACTTTAGAATTAGCAAACACAAAAGATAAATTAATGTCATCATGGATATCAATAAGTCTCAAATATATAACAAAACCTATTGCCTCGTCACTAGCATCACAAAAAACATGAACTTCTCTCTCCCTTATTTCACCAAAGCTACTTCTTTGGAAACTACGCGGCAGTCTAATTTCTTCAACGTCTTGAAGAGACGACTTCCATCTCAACCATGCATGAGATAACTCTGGTGGTATTTCTTCGTCCCAATCCAATGCAGACGATGGATTGTCCATCTTTGTTTTAGATAGCATTCTTCTCTGGATCAACCTTCTAGTCAAGGTGACTGGACAAACAAACCCCAAAGGATCGTACAATGAGTGCAATGTACTCAAAACGCCACGCTTAGTCAAAGGCTTATCTGGGAATTTACACTTCAGGACGAATTCATCTAGTACCGTGCACCACGAGAGACCAAGTGTCCTTTGAACTTCGTTGAACTGTAGAGTGACTGGGTCGACGTCGCTGGAACACTCAGTAGAGGGGAATGAACTTGTTACATCTTTATCACTAGATGTTAACTTGTGGAGCCTAATAGAGTATCTATTCAAAATACCGATTGCAGCATGGAGGACCGCAACTGCTTGTTCGGGAGTATCTGCGCTTCCTAAACAATCGTCCACATAGAAATTTGACTTTATGAGTTTGATAGCTTCGGGGCTTTTCTGAGCTTCGTCAGATTGAGTGGTGTAACGAAGACCAAAGTTGGCGATTGCTGGCGAGGACTTCTTGCCGAAGTTGTGCACTCTACTTCTAAATTCCACCAACTGCTCCTCAGGATCATTATTCCTCCACCAAAAGAATCTTGTCAAATCTCTATGCTCGGGGCACAGACTAAAACAATGAAACATCATTTCGAGGTCTCCAGAAAACCCTATTTTGCCATGTCGGAATCTTGTCAGAACGCCAACTATTCTATTTCCTTCGTCCGGTCCCTGCATCAAGACATCGTTGAGAGAGCGTCCCTGGAATGCAGCGCTACAATCAAACACAATTCGCAGTTTGTCCTTGCGGGCGCTCACAACTGGAAATACAGGGATGTAGAATTTAGTCATATCTGTATTAAGTTCATTAGGGGGAATCTGCTCCACATGTCGTCTAGAAATGTATGTTCCCATTGTCTCTGTAGCTTTGCTTAATTTCTTAGGGTCCCGTTTCAAGCTTTTTAGGGTACTAGCTGTTCTAGCTTTAACTGCGAACTTATTTTCAGGTAGGGCACAATCTTCTTTAAGTGGCAATGGCATCTCTATTTTACCCTCTTCATTAACACGTATATAATCGCCGATTAATTTTAGAAACCTTCTATCACTACGAGATAAATCAAGCACGTTATCATCACGATTTTCAACAAATACACTTGAATAGTTATCAGTTTTAAGGATCAAATCACGAATACTATCAAATGAAGGTTTAGCACTAAAATGTTCACAACTATTGACTGGTTCAAGATTAGTCTTCAAACAAAGTACACTTTTTGACACTGAACTAGTAGCCCCGCAGGCTGGTCCAACCATGGCCCACCCAAGGGGTGTTTTATGTACGAATGGATAATGCTCACCGTAAGGCTGTGTTTCCATTGCTTTACCACAGTTACCTCCGACCAGCAAGAGAATCTCCAAGTCCGGGTCAATCCTGGGGAAACGTCCTGCAAAGCACTTGATGTGGTCGTGTGACGCCACCAATTCTGGAGAAGCCACGCCTTTCTTGTTCTGAGGAATTCCTGGGTGGGTAATTGTAACTGGTAAATCTATCCATAATTTTTCATCAATACCCTTGACTTTAAGCCCCTCAATGATCATGGCTTCCATCTTAACACTACTAGCAGCAAAAGAAGACATGGTACTGAGATTATAAAGCTGAGTAGGAGCTGAACTTATTCCAAAGTACTCCAATAACTTTTTGTCACAGAAGGTGCTATCAGATTGTTCGTCTATGTTTGCCAGACATTTTAAAGTTCTACTACTGTTTTTGAACCTTAATTCAACTGGAACGATACGGGAACATACCTTGGTCCGATGTAGAGTCCCACATACCTCAGTGCAATTTGTGGTTACGTCCCTTGGAATGAATCTACCATTACTTCTCTGATGACTTCGATTTTGTTCCCTATCCAGGTGCATGACGTCAACATGTGCACCTTTGCATACCGTACAGGACACATCTCTGGGACAGTTTGCTATCATGTGCGGCTTCAAACATGCGAAACAAAGCTTGTTCTTCATAACAAATTGCTCCTTGTCGAAATAGTTCAACTTGCCGAAAGCCTTGCAGTCATATACAGAGTGGCCGGATGCGTCGTGGTAGATACAGTTGTCCTCGGTCTTCGTAGAAAAAGCTTTGATATTTCTGGTAGGATACGATCGAGATGGTTGAGACTCAGCCAAAAATGAGGGCAGAGAAGCCTCGTCGATGAATTCCTCCATGAAGTCCAGAAGCAACTTTAGATTAGGAGAACCAGACGACTTTTTCTGAAGTGTGTAACATTGTTTTCGCCACCTAGTTCGAAATTGATCGGGGAACTTGTCCCATATAGTCTTCATGCCTCTGGGAAGATCCAAGTACTTCAGATCAGAACAATATCCCATGTTAGAGTGAATGATTCGACATAAATCGTGAAGGTCTTCCATTTGGGTGATCTCTCTCAAAGACTTAATAGGAGGGAATTTTTCAAGTTTCTCAAAGAGTGCAGTGGACACAACTGCATTGTTTCCGAACCGTTTTGTCAGAGAAGACCATACTCTAGCTAAGGTCTGTTGAGGAGCATGTCCACCAGACGTGATGCTGTCTGTGATAATCTTCCTTGGTCTGCCAATGGTATTTGCTTGCAATATTTCCAAAGAGTCTAGGGCTGTAGCCTCAGCTTCCAAAATTCGCCTAGAAATTCTCTGCTTCCAGCCCCAGAAATACTGAGGCTCACCATTAAATGGCTCGCAGTAACCCTTCAACAGATCCTGCTTCAATTGTCTCCTGGAGACAGGGTCCAGAATCTCAACATCTTCATTGTTCTCAGAATGGGATTTGGTAGAAGCAGGCTTAGGGCTATCATCGTCAGGAACCTCATATACAGTTGGATGTGGAAGATTAGAATCCACACCTTCACCATCCGGTATCCCCTCAACACTTTTCTGTTCGTCTACAAATGCAGGTAGAGAAGCCTCTCTCTGCTCATCTACCACCGAATGCAGAGAACCAGCAGCCTCTTGAATGACTTGGGTTGGTCCATCATGAACAGGTTGAGAGTTCATATCTACATGGACATTACCATTGCGTGGCTGTTCAGACTCATCTGCCATAATACTGGGTGCTGCTACACTTGACATAGCATCTTCACCCAAAGTAGTTAATTGAACATTTAAATTCTTAACAGCTTCTGAACAGTCTGTGTGAACAAGCTGCAGCCTGGTATTTCTTGTTTCAGAAGCTAAAGAAAGAGAACCATGACTACTGAGCCAAGAGGAAAGAGCTCTACTTGCTGCTTCATAGCTCTTGATAGCAGTTTTTATCTTCTTGATAGAGCATCTTACACTTGAAGGACTAAGTGAAGAAGAGTTGGCAGACTCGAGTTCTCCTATCAAAAAGTTCCTAGATGTCTCCTCGGCTGTGTTCAGTTGATGGTAAGTGGGCAGAGGGGTTCTCTTGAGTTTGGTCCCACTCATGGCTCAAATTACAGTTTGACTCTCTGCCTCTACCACAGTTAATCTCCTTATCTAGCACTGTAGCGGCAGAATCAAACAATAGACTCGTTCAAGTTTTTTATTTGCATTCAACCTCAATATGACAGGTACATGAGAATGCTACCATAGCCACGTGCCTGAAAAGCAAGACACGCAGTTAAAATCTTGCTAAAATACATATGTAAGAAACTTCAGAAAACAGTATAAAATCCTAAAATTTAAGCAAGACTAATTTATAATGTAGAAAAGGTGCATGAAATGCCGTCACAGAATTCATAAGATGTAAAAATAAAAAAACAAGCTAATTGTATAAATTAATCTCTCAATAACTACTATAGAACAAAATTGACTAGAAATGAAGTATTTGGCGAGTAGTGTGCCACTATCTACAACTTGGAAGTATTCAAAATTATATAAATTCCCTACTAGTTTAGATTGGCAAACAAAGCATAAGACTAAAATATGGGTAATTGACAAGAATACTCAATTGGAGGTATTTCAGCTATAGCTAGTTAACATCACAGCCTAATCAACTTTATTAGCATTGAATCTTAAAACTTTAAAAACTAAATTAAAACACAGGAGCACAAACTTACTAGATGTGGTTTGAAGATACATAAGATGAGGCAGGTAATTAATAATGAATAAACAATGCGGGCTTACGCTTACTATGCCGCTATTATTGAAAAAGAATGAAAAACTTTAGTGGAAGTACGGGCTTACGTTTACTTTGCCGCCATTAGAACAATAATGATTTGAAAAAATGCATGTCACGTTCTAGGGAACCGATATCAAATTAGTTTGGCAAGTGAACATGAAAGGTTATGAAAATTATCAAGATAAAATGAATAACATGAAAAATTGGTTATAATAAAGATGAATTAAATTTCCTATATAATAGGTATGGCGTAGGACGCCACAGATAGAATAACACTCTATGATAGAATAACACTCTATGATAGAATAACACTCTATGATAGAATAACACTCTATGATAGAATAACACTCTATGATAGAATAACACTCTCTGATAGAATAACACTCTATGATAGAATAACACTCTATGATAGAATAACACTCTATGATAGAATAACACTCTCTGATAGAATAACACTCTCTGATAGAATAACACTCTATGATAGAATAACACTCTATGATAGAATAACACTCTATGATAGAATAACACTCTCTGATAGAATAACACTCTCTGATAGAATAACACTCTATGATAGAATAACACTCTATGATAGAATAACACTCTCTGATAGAATAACACTCTATGATAGAATAACACTCTATGATAGAATAACACTCTCTGATAGAATAACACTCTATGATAGAATAACACTCTATGATAGAATAACACTCTATGATAGAATAACACTCTATGATAGAATAACACTCTATGATAGAATAACACCCTATGATAGAATAAGGTTGCATGATTCTCGTGACTTCAAATAAGGTCCACGTGTCTTTTTCTGTTCTTCAACGAATTCATCGGATTTTTCACTCTCTTATTCAGATGAACTCTCGCAATCTATTGTTAATTGTTTCAGATGTGTACACTGCACACCCCACATTGTGTTTACTACCCTGCGCGAAAAATTGACACTGGGAAAATTGACACTGGGAAGATTGCCTCTGGAAAAACTGTCACTGGGAAGATTGCCACTGTGGGAAGACTGCCATTAAGAGAAGACTGCCACCCGGAAAATTGTCACCCGGAAAATTGCCACTGTGGAAATTTATCTCCGTGGGAAAACTGTCTGTATGGGAAAACCGCCACCGGAGAATTTCCACTGAGGAAAATTGCCACTATAAAATAAATTATCATTCAAACTGCTGGAGTAAATACGAATGATAGAGGATCGAATAATGAGACTGAAATTAATTAAATTAGTTAGAAGAAGAAGATTTGCTTAGAATATCACAAACATAAAAGGCAGGTACAAGAAACCCCCGAAAAAGAAGTGAGACAAGCTAGTGGCTAAGGAAACATAGTTACTGCTAGTTTTGTGGATCATGATTTGGACAGTAAATCATCTAACATGATTGAGAAAGGGACACAATCCACATTATCTACTTTAACGGATAGAAAACAGAAGCTTAGATATGGATAGAATTCTATATATGGGTATTTGAAAACCGTAAATATATAGTTCACTAAAGGTACGTTTTGCATGCAGTGATTGTTGTAATCATCGCACAACGATGATGGCACTTGAATAGAAATTCATTGAACTAATGCTCAGCGATAATCGCTCGTTGCAAAGCATCACCATAGGAATAACATTGAACTAGTGTTCAGCGATGATCGCAACAATCGCTGCATGCAAAACTCACTTTAAACGCTACTATATGGGACTGTAGAAAGGGTGTAAAATCTAACCAATCAAGTACCCTTCAGTTACAAGATGAAAGCTACCTTAACTATCTAACCTTATAAATAAATAATTAGGTTAGCAGATCGTCCGTGGATCGTACGAAAAAATGTAACGTGAATTAAGACTTAAGACTGTAGACATTATAAATATACTACACAAGGTTTAGTGCACTTTTGAATGAGAGAAAAGTAACTGGACGGCAAACTAGTAGAGTACAAAACCTGAAAATGATTAAACCTCTTAAAGGAAAAGTTGAAAACATAAAACCAAGATTAATTGAGTATATCAGCACGCTCCCACACACTGATGGAAGAATCCACTTAGATACTATAACTTGTCAAAATGAAATGTACTCATTGTAACATAATTCTTATGTAATATAATTTGAGAAATAGTTAATTCAGTATTATTTTTTATTATTTTCGACAAAAAATATCCAGTGGCGCTTTTCCTCAGTGGAAATTTTTCGGGTGGCAATCTTCACACAGTGGCAGTTTTCCCGCAGTGACATTTATCCCAGTGGTAATTTTCCCACAGTGGCAGTTTTCCCGGGAGCAATCTTCCAAGTGGCTGTTTTCCCAGTGGCAATTTTTCTAGCTCCGTTTACTACACAAGTCATAATCTTATCTCCGGCCTCTAAATTCGTTAACTATTTCCACGATTATGTCAATTGAATATTAGTATGCCCTATCAAAAAGAGGATGTCACAGAATCAAATAGCTTATGGTGTGTATCTCGCTCTATCACATTATTTCAGTGTGATAACATTTGTATTATAGATTATTATTCCAGTATGGCTTTATTTGATGTGTTACGATAAAAATGTACGAAAAAAAAAATGAAGAAAAATACCTTTCACAATGTCCTAAATTCTAAATTTTGCACAAATGTATCATAACTATTATCTATCTATTTATTTTAAACAAGGTGAACATAAATAAAATTATCTCCATCCTGTCCTAGATTATATGAAAGTGATTTTCGACAACAAGAGGAGATCTAAATTAACTTGGGGATCAGAAGAAGGCAAATGCTCATCTTTCAGAGTCAAATTCGCCAAGAGTGGAACTCTTCCTAAGACGATGTTAGCTTCTTTCCCTGGATCTGGTAACACATGGACAAGGTTTGAAGTTGTTGAAAATCATTGATGTAACTACCAGAGTTGTAATTTTCTAGATGTAGCTAAAACAGCAAGTACACACTATCACCTGAATAAATTACATTACTACACCTACAACATCAAGTAGAGACTCAATTACATAATATTCTTCATTAAAATTCTATTTCCAAAAACTCTTCCAGAAAAAATATCTTGCAGCAAACCTTCGTACTTGACCAGAATATGAGTTTTTCTCCCGTATAGTTTCAAACTCTTGGTCTGATGCAAGGTTTGGCTGCAATACTACGATTGTTTGCTGTACATGTTAGTCATTTAGAAAACGCATTGGTCTATGATAGGTAACCCGCAGTAATCAAATTCTGGATAATATTTTGAAGGTATTCTGATCTAGCTAATTAAACCTAGTCTTAATCTAGAAGATCCGAGAGAAAGAGACGTAAGAGATAGATAGAGATGACGAGACAAGGTAAGATACTCTTCACGTTTCACAATTACTAGTAACAAATATCTTTGTTATTAATGGTGTACGTACAACTGCCATGCGGACAACTGCTATGCGGACAACTTCCATGCGGACAACGGTACCGGAAAATATCCTCCAGAGGAAAAAATCCCTTCCCCCGGATAAAATCCCCCAGAAAACCTATTTGTGCTCAATTAATAGAAAAGTGTTGTAGAAAAATATGACGAATACAGTTTTTCCACAAAAAAGTAGACGATTTAAAAGGGTTTCATTTTAAAGATTTTTTCCTAGACCCGCGGACAACTGCATGCGGAGAATTGCCATGTGAAAAACTGCCTAGCAGACAACTACCATGCTATTATAGGGGTGGTTAAGCCACCATTCTATAATAGTTTAATTTTAGTTTGGTGGTAGGTTAAATAAATTTTTATAGAACGAATACTATATTTAGAATAATTAAAGATATAGATATAAATGAAATGAAATTAAATGTGTGAGTGGTAGAGTTACAGCCTGTAATATGAACAGGAATTACAGATTAATTAGGGACTACATATTATTAATCAATAATATATAAACAAAAGATAATGCAAACTACCTACATAAAATTACATTGACTAAAAAAGGAATCAAACAACATTTATATACTTAATTTAAACATATTAAACTAAAAGAAGACAACAACTTACCGAGAGATTCCCGGCTGTAGCTCTATGTAATGAGTGATTAGAAATGATTTGGCTGAATTGCATCACAGCCTTTTATATGAATGCTTGACAAACAACTTAGCGCATGCGCAATAACACAAGTTTATAAACTACCTATTTATAAAAATGGCACTAGTTAATACAAGGAATTAAGAATTAAAATTATATAAATCATGATAAATAAAAAGAAAAGAACCTAATTACAAAATATAAAGTTTGAACATAAGTTAGGTTAGGAGATACAATATATTTAAGGTTTGCTCCAGAAGGAACTTACTAGAACATTCTAGAGCAAATTCCTGAACATTATTGACTCTTAAATATTTGTAACAAATAATAAATTATAGTGAAATGATAAAGTTGAAATAATTGGGTTTGTTTAAACTATTTAGGAAAATTATTTTATAACAAAAACGACAAATTTAGCTACCTAATATTAAGAAAGGAAAAATGAGAATTATTTAGAAGTCTAAGATTAAATATGAGAATGAATGAGACATGGAAAATTATATATATTATTATATATTACTATTATGAGAAACCTATTTTGATAGTGATTATGCATCACTACAATACCCCACCACCCGTAGATCTGAAGAGATCATGAGAATTAAACAGTCATCAAAAGATTTAAAAATTAGTTTTAGAGTTAGATTGTAGTACCCCCAATGTTCATAAAAATAATTCAACTGTAGGCTCTAATCTAGAGATACTGGTGTGAGTTTTCATCTTTTAGAACTAGCTTTTCGTTCAGTTGATTCAAAACTGAACTAGCTCTAATTAGTTCGGAGTTTATTAATTAACCTGTATAGTTTAATTGAATAAATTGAATCTAACTAAAAAGGTTAAATGAAACAACTCGATAACATCTCTGAACATCAACTATTGAAAAATATTAAGTACAAGATTACAAGATTCAGATTTAATTCACGCACAATACGGTAATCACAGTTTAAAACATACTATGTTCTATGCACAATATATACTGATTGCGGCTACGTGACGGAAGGAATAGTACTCGGCGCACAACGAAGATCTTCGAATACGAAAGAACATGGGTTCCTTTAAGTTACTGCCTTTTATAGGAGAGTTCTTAGAGAAGGGATTTGGCTCGAAAACGACTATACTACAAGTTTTTGTTGGATTTTAAGTCCTTGGTTACAGTTTCCAAATTAATATTCTGAGGAGCTTTTATGTAGTCTCCGTGATCTTTAACTAATAAAATTGGTGAGCTAATATCCTCTCTCCGACAGAACAGATAGATAATTGTGCATAGCCAACTTTTATGACAGGTAATGATAGTCAAATCCTAAATTCTTCTTCTTCTTCTAACATTTGCAATCAAGATACTATTCAGATATTGTAAGTTAATCCGTATATAGAATTTAGGTCAAAAGATAAAATGACTAGTACACATAGTCTCAGAATGCACATATGTTAATATAACATAAGTATAATATAATATTAAAATACAATAATATAATATAATATAATAATATAATATAATAATCAAATACAATAATAATATTTATATTCATATAGGTTTATTAATTTAAGGTAGTTAGAGTTTGAATATATATAGTCTAATATTACATAATATATAATATTTGTTTTATATGGTTCAATTTTTTTCTTCCACGAATTGTTTTAGTTTATATTTTAAAGTGCATATGGGATATACTTCATTTTATCTTTTACTGTAACATTAATAGGCAGGTATAAATATATAATAGTATTATAGTGATTAAAACCGAAACATTTCATATGAACACATAAAAAATGTTTGTCTATCGATTACAGTTATGAAATTAGATATGCTAAACGGGTTGACTATATCAACAAATTATTTACCTCCTTTAATATTTTGCATTAATTAATGAGTTATGAGTATCCAAGATATGGAACTGAAATAACAGGGTACTAACAAGACTAAATGTGGAAATGTAAGGAAGAGAATAAAATAACTACAATAGAAGTAAATACTAATTATTTTGTATGCTTTTATTATGAGTCTGAAAATATAGAACAGTCCAAAAACACGGTCTGTTAAAACAAACGTAACACTAAAAATACCAATATCTAGCTATTTATTTTATATCACATTTAATTATCAACCAATTGTTTAGTTGTACATTATATATGTATGTATTTTATGTACTCACTGTTGAAAAATATTCTGTCATAAAAAAACTAATTTCTGAACCAATATGCTTCTAATGAGCTAATCTGAGTACTAATATTGATGTTTATGGTGGTTATTTTTAAAATACACCGCAAATAACTGTAGTTATTGTAAATATAGAAGCAAAAGTTAAAAACGTTATTATTACAGATTTTATACGACCGAGGTACAATAAAAGCGAGGCCTACCTGTAATCATTGAATAGAGTATTCAGTTTAATTATTTTCCTATTGCTGGCTAGTAAGAGCAGGAGAAGAAGATTGCTATAACATTTAAAGCAAAGACTATCAAAAATGGGTGTTTTCTACTTTTATATTGCAGAATATTAGAAAAATAATATACAATGAACAATATGTACATTACATATTATAATTATAATATAAAATAAAGCGTTTCGTGGACGAATTGTCCGTGGACGAAATGTCGGTTGGACGAATTATTGTCCGTGGACAAAATGTCCGTGCACGAAGGCCATGAGTTCCAGATTTGTTAACCAGATTTGTAAATCCTGAACTGGTTCGATAGAATCCTACCTGCTGGAGGATTTCCACGAATTTCTTTACCACTAATTGTAGGTCGCTTGGAGAATACGCCTATATTATCCTATCGTCTAGGAAGGCGGCAGCTCTTATGCCTTGTTCCCTTACTTTGCGTAAGGGAACTCCATCAGGCAAGTAAACATGTAAGGGGCGGAGGAGAGACCGAACGGAAGGACCCGAAAGAGAAAAAAGTCATTCCCGTGTGTGAAAGCTAGGAATTTTCTCATGTGAGGATGTACTGGCACATGAAGGTATGCATCCTTCACATCTAATTTGGCCATCTAGGCGACAGAAGTGATACTTTCCCTTAACGTTACGTCGCTGGACATCTTGAATGACGGATTTGAGATAAATTTGTTTAGACTCTTAAGATCTAGGATTAGTATTTGGCTGCCGTTTAATTTAGAACACCGACAATTTTCGGCGTACTGTTGAAGGAGAAGGTGTTTTTGCGAACTACAGAGTACAGGACGATGCATTTCTTTTCAAATTCAGAAACATTTTTAAGGTTGAAGATCAATGCTAATATTAATAGGGTGATAAAAATCCACTCTCTATGTATGAACAAATTGGCATATACACAATATGAGTTGAATCCTTCTAAGATCTCCCATTTTGCAATTCAAAAATGACGCTTCTGACAGAGCACAGTGAAAGCATGTTCAAAGCAATTAAAATAATCAAATAACTGAAATTTCTCCAAGTCTGAGGATTAATCCGTAGATCTTTTTTCAGATACATTTAAAAAGTGCCCCCCCCCCTTGACTGAATCCCAGATACGCCCAGGCATTGTGACAATATCATACAAGATATGTCTCGTGTATATTGCTTGTTTTGTATCAAAAATACTTAAAAAGAAAAATTATCATATTGAAATAAAATACTAATGTATTATTATATCACATAAACATCACAGATCGCATACCAAACTAGCACCAATTATTTGGACCATACTGCACCATTCTGCAACTCGTTCTTCAATTTGGTGATCCGATTTACTAAGAGATCCGATGGATAGACTTGTAAAAATAGTTCGAGATAATGAAACACTTCAATATGTCAACAATTGCTAAAAAACACTTCACATGTCACAATCGCTAAGAACAAAACCTTTGTTATTAATATTGAAATTTATTTAATTGGGTCTAGTGTCTTAAAGGCTCAATTGTCTTTGGGCCCAATAGTCAACAGGCTCAACTGCCCTGGAATCAATCATTTGAGTTCAATTTTTTTAGAGCTCAATTTTCCTGGGCTCAATTGTCAGGGCCCAACTGTTGGTCCACGATTATCATTACTGTAAAAAAAGTTTATTTTTTAAATTTAATGTTCAAAGTTCAAAATTTGCAGGTACTTGATAGAGTCTGCCACTGGTATTTTTACTGGATCTGTGTACTATGATGGTGCTCTTTACAATAAGGGTAAATATAAATAAATACTTTGATCAAATTTATACTTTGATTGATACTACTGTCACACAAGTAAAATTTAGAAAATTTGTCAGTAGTATTATTGTCATTTACTACATTAATAGATATTATCATATGCCTCTTTTATTGCAAATTGCTGCTACTTTCGTATTTGAAAATTGTTTTATTGAAAAAGGTAACAGTATTATTATTAATGTATAAACATAATTAAAATCAAACAACACATTTAAATAGAAAACATGGCTCCTTCCTGTCCTGGGAAGAGCCTGATCGAGGTGGCAGGGTGATGTTGGATCTTCGTACCAGTCTAAGTGGCAAAACACATTAGACACCATTAAATTCCACACTGACGCAAACAAACTTTGGAAACTTGGTAAGGCTCTCAATAGAAAATACATATACTAACCTTAGACACATCAGTCCTTCTCACAGAACAACACTATTCTCACTGACACACAACATGCTGGTGAACGCTCTCAACAAGCATTATGCTTCCACAAGAAGTTTACCCATCTGTCTCGTAGATTATTGTTGTTGATTAGCTTTCCTAACGTCCAAGGGCGCCCCGGGTGTCAGCCACCTGAGTCACTGTGTGGGAGTGTGTGAGCCTAAGAGAAACCCGCATCACTCAGGAAGTTAACAACTGCCTGCGGATGGGTCCAAAGGTGCTCCAGCAAAATGATGTTGTGTGTAGTTCTGTATTTGTAGGGATGGACATTGTGTGAGAATATGGGAGACAGACCATTGACCGGTATGGCAAAACACACACCGATTAGAGTCGGAACAATCAATCCTGTGAGTGTAAGAGGGTAAGGAAGAGTGGTGTCCACATCTGACTCTCTGATCTGACTCGACATCTGAGGTTGACTCTCTGATCCTGGTCTGGAGGCTGGGACCCAAGGAGCCCGTTAGGAGGAAGAGAGTCTAGAGCTCGTTTAGTAAAAGTGGTGTGTATGTGCTTGCGTAGTGAGGTGCTGTCGGGGGTGGGAGGCAGTTTGTTGTAGAGTTGTCTGTAGTGTGTGGCAGGTGTAGTGTGTAGTGTGCGTGGGGTCCTCCGCTCGGTTTGAATGTAGTGTAGGGGATGTGAGGGGTCTAGTGTAGAGGTGTAAAAATGTGTGCCCCTCATGTCCTTGTGTGAGGTAAGCGGGAGGACTCGTGTTTCTGTGTGTAGGTGGTGTGTGGATGTTGTTTGTGTACAACCGGTGGCAACACGGAGTTTAGTGTTCTGTGTGCGTTGGAGAGTCTGTAGGTGAGTTTTGGCAATGTCAGGTGACCATTCTGTGTGGCCGTAGGTGATAATGCGTCTTATGTATTGCATAGTGTTGTTAGGTATTTCTTGGAGTTTTCTTAAGTTGTGTAAGTAAGGGCGCGAAGGACGCTCAGTTTTCGTTTTGCTCTACATAGTGTTAATGACAGTAATGTGGTGTATGAACGTCATGCCGCGATCATATGTAACTCCAAGGATTTTTGGCGTGTTGATAATTGGAAGGGGAGTGTTGTTGAGTGTAATTTTTGGATGGGTTCTGTATTCAAGAGTGTAGGGTGTGACTAAGGTAAAAGAAAATTTGTTTTTGGAGACTTTCAATCTATTTTTGTTTAGCCTGTCTTCTAATGATTAGATGTATGTTTGTAGATTGTTGGTGTGTTGTGATATGATGGCAACATCATCCGCATATGTAAGAGTGTGCACAAAGTTGTGTGTGGGTGTGAAGAGGTCGTGAAGTTATAAGTTGAATAGTGTGGGTGAGAGTACGAAGCCCTGCGGTACTCCGTCTGTGAAGTAACGTGTTCTGGAGGACTTGCCGTTGTAAAATGTTTAACCCGAGCAGTCGAAAAGGTAATTTGGCAAGCCATTTTTTTTAAATGAGTCGTGGATGTGTTTCTGGAGTATTTTTTTAATGAGTAAGTGTCTAGGTACCGTATCGAAGTCTTTACTTATGTCTTTGGCAGCAATGATTGTGTTAATCCGCAGTTTGGTTGGAGTTTAAGCTTTCGAATGTTGTTTGTGTGAGGTGGCTAAGAATTGTGTAGTTGAAGTGTTGGGACAGGGAGCCATGTTGTGAGGGGGATAGTGGAATGTGCGGTGAGATCTTGTTTAGAACTAGCCTTTCGAATATTTTGGAGGGGGCAAAAAATAAAGAAATAAGTCTGTATGAGGCTAGTTCTGTAATGGGTTTGTTGGATTTCAGAATCGGTATAATCTTGGCTTATTTCCAAATGTTGGGAATGCTATTGTTCTGAAGTGAGCAGTTGAAGATGTCTATGAAGACCCTGATGACTAATGGCCTTAGATGTTTTAGATATTTGTTACATATGCAATTTGAACCTGTGGAGGAGGTGTTATTGGAAACCTGGATGGTCTCGGTAACCATTATCATGATGAAGTGGTGTTATTAATGTGTGCATTTGTAATAAGTATTGCAAGGTTGTCTGAACTGAGTTCATGGAGTGTTGACCATCAACTCTGTATGGCTAAGTTAGGTGAGATGAGTGTGATGTCGGGTATGTAGCGTCGTGTGCATTAAAGTCTCGCAGGACAAATGAGTTCTTAGTAGTGTTTATGTAGTTTAACTGTGGTTGGTATACTGGGGGTGAAGAGTCTGTGGTATATGTATATGTTGTATGTGTGTTGTGAAAATGGATGCATGTAAATTATATTTCTAGTGTGGGGTTCCGTGGCATCCGTGCGTGTGTTATGGTTGTAGTGTTTGTAAAGGGGATGGATATGTGTATTAATATAATAAGGCCATCTCCACCTTGCGTAGGCTGATCCAGTCTGAGTGTTGTATATCCATGAAAATTTTGTGTTAATTCGGCAGGTGTTAGTTTAGTTTCCTGGATTGTGGCAATGTCAATGTGGTGTTTGTGTAGGAGTGATTTCAATTCCATGGGCTTGTTCTGTATACCGTTAATGTTGTGTTGTAATATGTTGAGTTTCTTGTGGTATGAGTTAGGAGCTCTAGGAGGGTTATGGTTAGAAGGGGCTCTTCCATCACCCCCACGTGGGAAGTTATGTGGAGCTGGGGGTCGGGCAGCACAGCCTCCAGCAGCCCGTTCCCAAGGGGAAGGGAATGGAGGACGAGGGTAGGGTGAGGAGAGGTAGGATGAGAAGAGGAAGGAGTAGGATGAGTTGGTGCCTGGGATTGAGTCATGTTGTGCGTGGGGTGACAGTTTTTACACTGCCAGTCATGTGATATATTTCCATGTTGGCGGACACCAGAGCAACGTATACTGTAATGTGTCTAACTGTTGCAACCGACACACTGGACCCTTCCAGTACGACGTGTCCACGGTTGGCCACAAGAGGGACACATATAGGGATCAGGGTTGGATTCTAAGTCACCGGATAAAAAGGGTGAGTAAGAGAAGATATGACACTCTGGTCGCGTCTCCGAAAAGGACAAGAGGTTGGGAGGCCTTTTGAAGACTGGAAGATTCGGTCTCGCCCTGCCACAACGTGCAGGCTCCTCCTAGGACAGGTTCCCCTAGATAAGATTATACTGGGTCACGTGCACAGAAGACGCACTCAGAAGCTCCTCACACCTCCCTTGACCCCGGCAATGGTTACCGAGGACATCAGGATTTGCAAGAACACCTCTTCCACATATCCTGAGGGCATATAAATGAAATTCAAAAACATTAAGAGCCATCAGTCATCAGGGCCTTCACATATCTCTTCAATTTCTCACTACAGAACAATAGCATACCCAACACCTGGAAAATGTCCAAAATCATCCTGATCCGGAAGTTCAACAAAACCCTTACAGAACTACTCTTCTTACTCACCTCGAACAGACAACACTCGAAGGCTTGAAATCAAACAAAAATGCAGATAAAACACTTATTTCTGCCACAAACATTAGTAATTCTTTCAATACGGTACCTAGACACCTACTGATTAACAAAATACTCAACACACACATCAAAGACTCTTATAAAGGAAGGCTTAACAATTTTTTTTCAGACTGCTCGGACAAAACATTATACAACGGCAAGTCCTCCAGAACATTTCTCTCCACTAATGGGGTGCCGCAGCGCTCCGTGCTCTCACCTAAACTCTTCAATCTATATCTCCACGACCACCCTACGCCAACAAACACCTCGGTTCACACTCTTTCTTAACCAGATGATGTCCCTATCATCTAACAGCATCTCAATATCAAGACCACTGTCAACGATTAACAAACATACATATACTCTCTAGAAAACTGGCTAAATGCAAACAAATTAAAGGTCTCTGAAAATTAATCTTCTGTCATCTTAGTTACACCCTACACCCTTGAATACAGAACCCATATAAGCATTACACTCAACAACTCTCCCTTTCCCATCAACAGCACGCCAAAAATCTTTGGAGTAACACTCGACCGCGGCTTGAGGTTCAAACATCACATAACTGAAATTAACAACAGAGTCAAAGAAAGACGTCCTACGCGCTCACAATTACACTACTTACGGACACTCCAAGGAAGACATAACAACACTCTAAAAACAGTTCATAAGACCCATACTAACTTACGCTTACACAGCTTGGTCACCTGACATCTCCAACACCCACCTACATACACTAAAAAAACACAAAACAATGCACTCGGTATTGCCACAGAATGTACACAAACAGCACACACACACCACCTACACACAGAAACACGAGTTCTCCTTCTTACCTCTTACATGTACATGAGTTGCACACATTTTTAAAACTCTACACTAGACCCCTTACATCCCCTACACTACATGCAAACTGAGCGGACACTACACACTACACCTGCCACACACAACAGACAACTCTACACCACACTCCCTCCCAACCCAGACCTAGAAATTCTGATCTTAATTTTACTAGACACACTTTACGTCGTGCATGTCGATCTGTAAGCATTTTTGATTAGCTCATCCCCTTTGCACCAAAACAAAATCTAGATAATGAACATTATCCATATTTGAGAAATTTTCAATGATTTGATTTAATAGTTTTTTTTTCGCTCCTAGGGTTTTACGGTGAAAGGGATTCTCCAAATTGCGGATGTAACATCGTCGTTAAGACACACGTGTAAGTATCAAACTTGAAATATATATATTTTAAATTCAACTTCCTAGGTTAGAAAAATAAATAGGTCTCTATAAACGCAGCACAGTATCTTCACTCTGAAGGATCATTTTCTCGATACACTTAAATAGCGAAAATGTGCATTTTTTAGATGTTAGAACCAGAAACTATAGAAACTCTGTAGATGTATATTATCCAACATCTTCCGATGATGTAGAGCGGAATGAAGGTGTGATAGTCAGCGCATCAGTTTTCTCCAACAATAACAGAGAAGAGAAAAGATCTCAAAAGTTATAAATTTTTTTTAATAGTTTCTGTCACCAACTAGTTAGACCTCTTTGGAAGACATGTTGGTTTTAATATTTCATTTATGCAATTGTCTCATTTCTTTACCTTGGACAATGTACCGGGAAATAAAATGTGTACAAAATATGTTATAGTTTTGAATCTCATTCATCTGAATTCCCTGGATGCTACCTACCTATAGTCTACATATGTAAATCGACAAACCGCTTTTATGGATTAACATCCTAGTTCTTGCATTGATGTCAACATTGAAATTTACACTTCTAGGTTTGATATATTTTGAATAACACTAACTGAAATGCATCTACTGAATTACTTCAGAATTTTACTGATTATAGAAAACAAGTGATAAACCGTTGTATCAGAAAGACTTGTCAAAATGGCTAATTTGAATGCACAAAATCAACAACACTTAACTTTGGAATGCCCTTTAATTTGCACAATCGTTGGAATCGTTGCAAAATTGAGGTATGATTGTTACCAAATGCCTGAAATTAGGCGATGATGATGTTTGAGCTTGTTAGGTATATTTTGTAGCAGATACAGTATTATTTTTATTTAATGTCGCTGATAAGGTAATAAATGTCTAACGGACAAAGTGCCTATGGACAAAATGTTCACCGGACAAAATGACTTACGGAAAAAATGCCTAACAGACAAAATCCCTAGCAGACAAAAGGCTAAACGGACAAAATGCTTAATGAACAAAATATATGAATATAAAATATAAAAATAGAAGAAAAATGACGTGAAAGATTGTTGATACTCCATATTTAAATAAAAATTAACGTAAAGGAAATAAACTTCGTCTCAGTTACAATTCATAAAGTATACTATAGTATTTTAATGATTCACTCGGTACCCTTGTGTTAAAATCCATTAGGCGTTGTCTGAATATTTTTATTACGGTTCGACAAGACATGAAATTGAAATTTGATAGCATTTAATGGTCAAGTTAAATTAAACTCATAAATATTACCGTCGAGGCGATTAATACAATATATTATTTTTTCCCTAGCGGTTTCGGTTTGCTTCGGCATGCGAAACAAAGGACTCTTGTCATCATTCGCAATCCTTACGAAGCTCTTATTGCCTTTCGTAATTTCAAGAAAGCGGGTCATGTGAATCTGACATCTTCGCAAATGTTCTCTGGTCAAGGTAATAAATTATTTTTGCATTTATTGATTTATTCAAGAATGTATTGAATATATTTATCTAGCATAGTACTTTTTCTGATGGACTTGTATTGCGAAATTCCTTTGGATAGGAATACTTTCATAAACTATTAGAAAAATATAAAATTGATAAAAACATTTACAGACTGGAATGGATTCGTGAAAAGGAAAATAATAGATTGGAAGAGAAGTTACTTAAGCTGGCTTTCAAATGGAAGGTGAATATATAATGATAAAGGTTATGTACAATGGCAATTTTGGGTGCCTGGAAAATTTGTTCACGGAAAATTCGTCCACAGAAAATTAGTCCACAAAAATTCGTCCTCAGAAAATTCGTCCACGGAAAATTCGTCCGTTTTCTTTAATTAGGAATAGAAAGAAGGACATTATTGAGTGTTAACAATAAAATAAGATCATTAATTGCAGTCGCATAGAATCTGGTAAGATGAAAACGACTATTATATTCAGCTGTTATAACTGTTGATAAAAATGTATTCTATGTAGATAATATGTTATGTTATATATAATTAAAAATGAAATTACTTAATCAAATATTCGGATTGAATATTTTTTTCAGCTATGCAAAACATGGGCAATAGTTGTCAAAAAAATGGCTGTTTCACTCGGGGTTCTTCCTTTTACCACCCAAATAAGGTATTCGTTTTTTACAGTAAAATGCAGTAAAGTATACATTTTGTCACTCTCAAACCTGGTCGGGGTCAAACCGGACCGCTAACCTAACCTTAGGTGGACTGTATCTCTTTATATTCATAATGTATAGTGTTTTTTATAATAAATTAATTACAATGTTATATATATCAATCTTAATGTTTCATTAAGTAATCATGAATTGTGTATTATAACAAACTCTATGGATGTAACGTAATATGTAGTATTACCTACATATATTAAACTAATTTATATAAAATATTTATCATAACATTTTATTCCATATAAATTAATTATTTTGCGTTTAATTGACGAATTTTCAGTGGATGAATTTTCCGTGGACAAAATTTCCGAGGACGAATTTTCCGAGGACAAATTTTAGGTGGACTAATATTCCGTGAACGAATTATCCGTGGACGAATTTTCCGGTCACGAGATTTTGTTACAGTGAATCCAAATTCAACGATGAACTTCTACATGTGTGTACGTTTCAAGATCCAGAAAATGTAGATGTTATTCCTTGACAACTTTTGTTGTCAATTTGGTAGTGTCCTATGCTAGCTCTTTAAATAATCATTGTTTTTAGGTACTAGTTGTTACTTTCTCCTCGCAGAGTGGTTGGTGTTGTCCATTACGAACTGCTTAAAATAAACCTAACATCGGAACTGACACACATGGTAGAGAATTTGAACCTAAAGCTCGATCCAGAGCGCTTACTCTGTACTCTGCAGGAGAGTGAGGGTAAATTCCACAGAAAAACTTCAAGTGATGCATATTACAAAAAACAGTAAGTTTGCCACAATAACAGATACATGATTATCAATATCGATGTTAAAATATTTCAATGTTTGCTGATAATTATTAACCTCAATTATTAAATAGCAACTATCAATGGAGATAACTCTTGGTATCAATAACTTTTTTACAATATTAACTTTTCATTGGGAAATAGGACGTCCCTGGAAACTTAAAAAGAATCTTCTTGAGGGAGATATTAGTTAAAATACAGTTTATTTCACTTTCCTGTATCATTACATTAACATTCCAAAGAAAGAACTCTACAGTCTACATCACTGTGTTCTTTGTCAATTTAGGTGTTTTCGTTGATAAATTTCTGTTTTAGATTTAAAGATTGACATAAGTCATACTTTATCTGTGTTTCATTTTAGGATTATCTCATCACTTGCCTACGTGTTATTTTATTAAACTAAAGTCTTCTCATCTTCTTGGAAATCATCGACTCGTTATTTTCTCCAACAGAGACCCATACAGTGAAGAACAGCATAAATTAATAGACGCTGCTATTCAAAAGGTAAATATGGCACTTCAAAAGCAGAACTTGAGACCTCTGCCCTTAGAACTCTACAGCTACATGAAAAAAGAGAGGAATTAACCTTGGCTAAATTGGGTGGTTGAGGCACGTTCTAAATTCAAAAAGAAAGACTAGTTAGCTTATTTAAATTAAAATTTATTTAGAATTTTAGAACATTAATGATCTTGAGAGTCAGAAATGAGAGTCAGAAATTCTGATGTACACGAGCAAATTTTTATACAAAGAAAAATTGAGAAACATTCAACTCAATTCACCGCATGGTAAGTTCCTCGTAATTCCCGCACTCAATTCACCGCATGGTAAGTTCCTCGTAATTCCCGCACTCAATTCACCGCATGGTAAGTTCCTCGTAATTCTCGCACTCAATTCACTGCATGGTAAGATCCTCGTAATTGTAGTGATGCTAACACATTACTTGTGTACGCATAACTGCTTTGGCAAACCTATATAATTATGTGTAATGAACATTCACAGCTAGTTACCATTTGGCTCGCATGAGATTAACATCTAAATCTCAAGTCTGAGTTGTGATAGAAATTCTTGTGAGTGCTTAGTGAAGTGCATAGTATTGTAATATATGCTTGATATAGAAATACAATCCCTTTTAAGTTATATCTAAAAGTGTTATTTAACCTAAATGCAGTTGAGCATTGACCAGAGGCCTGAGGTCGGAACCATATAAGCAAGTTTGTTCTAGGGCATGGCAATGAGTATTTAGTAGAAAGAGATTAATAAATTAAAAAGAATCTGAAAGATAAGTAAAGGAGTAAGATTCTAATCACTATAGAACCCATACAGTGGACCGTTATGAGGATCCACAGTTGATGAGATCACCCCGAGGGCGTCCATCACATAATTCACCGACCTAAATTCACCGCATGGTAAGTTCCTCGTAGTTCACCGCACTCAATTCACCGCATGGTAAGTTCCATGTAATTCACTGCGCGGAAAATTCCTCGCATAGTAAATTTCAATTTAGTAATATGAGTTTATAATTCCTTTGAACCAATAAAAGGGTTGACAACTGGATGTTTTTATTGTAATTAATAGAGAACATAATAATAATATTGCGATTTAATCCATACTTGTAATAATGATAAAATAAAATAAATATCATGCAATATAATGATTAACATTTAATATATAAATTACGTGCAATACCTCGCACACAATTTACGTCGTTATACTATGTGCGTCATGGACCAGAAGCAGCCATATAAACGAACAGAAGATGAAATGAAACACTTTCTTCTTTGCTCTATATATATCCAGCGATATATAGCATTATTGTTCAAGACTATATTTCTATGAAAAACGCATATTGTCACAAACCTAGTTATTGCAGTACCAATGCTTTTAAATTAAGTAAATACAGTAGATTCTGAAATAAATGGGCAAATAATATAATTATCTTTGGACCCAATTGGCAATTGTCATGGACTCAATTGTCGTGTGCTCAATTGTCTTTGGGCCCATTTGTCGTTAGGCCCTATTGTCCTGGGCCCAATCGTCAGCGGGCCCAATTGTCGGGGCCCAATTGTCTTGGGCAAAACTGTCGGGCCACGAAGCTGCAGAAGCTGCAGTAACTTTATTTGTTCTTTCTACCGTATAGTAGCTTGCATATCGAAAATTAAGGACTGGCAGATCGAAACTTCGAACTCCTTCATTCTGAGTTGGGTTTTTGATCTGCCAGCCTTGAATTGTTGATCTGTTAGCTAGCTACTACGAAATAAACGACTGACATAAGGTCTAATTTACTGAGCCACCAGCCACGAAAATGCTATCTGATGTAAGGTTGGCACAATTAACTAAAAGTGGAGATAAACCTGGTGAATTAATCCACAATTATCTCGCCATTTTTAAGCGGTAGGAAGACAGATTAAATTACTTACTGAAGCTTCTGCAGCTTGATAGGGAATTGTATGAGAGACTGATATATCTGTTCACGCATCCATTACAGAACTGAGATGCAAAGATATCGATCAAAGAAAGACTTGATGGAGTGAAAATCGACGTACAGCCACTTACTCGTGGTGATTTTTGGGTTGCCAGTATTTACTACATTAGCAAGCTAAGAGCTGTACTTTTAATATTTCAACATCATAATGCAGTTTTTATATAGCTATTCAGTACAGTCTTTGAATTACTTTCAATATATTTTTTAAAAATCATGAAAACGTTTTAGAGTATTTATTTTGCCGACCCCCACAGATGTTGATGGTGGAAAATGTTACCATGTGATCAAATAAATTAAATTGAAACAATATAGACAACCAATCATATCATATTATGATTGATCTGTCCTAAACAAAACAACATTGTGAAATTAATAATCACAATTTTAACTAAAATGGTGCATTTTCCCCCGCACCTCGGGGGCAGAAGATACTTAGGTAGAACTTTTTTCTTTGTATACATCAAATGTATGGACCCTTGATATCATGTCTACAGCTGTAGCAGTTTTATGTGAGATCAAGAACCTACAGCTTTTTAACATTAATTTAAAACAATTCAAGTTTAATTTAAAATAAGTCAAGTTTAATTCAAATAAGTCAAGTTATATTTAAAATAAATCAAGTTATATTTAAAATAATTCAAGTTATATTCAAAATAGTTCAACTTTAATTTAAAAGAGTTCAACTTTAATTTAAAAGAGTTCAACTTTAATTTAAAAGAGTTCAACTTTAATTTAAAAAAGTTCAAGTTTAATTTAAAAATGAAATTCTATGTCCCTCGATATCACACATAGGAAGCTCTGCACTAATATCATTATATTAGTAATGGGAGGGAATGAGATCATGAGAGTAGTGAAATGAGAGAAGTGAGAATTTAGTTAGATGAGAGAAGTGAGAGAAATGAAATGATAGTGGTGAGAATTTAGTTAGATGAGATGAGTGAAATGAGAGAAGTTAGAATTTAGTGAGATGAGAGAATTGAAATGAAAGAAGTGAGCAATGGAAGATTATGGTGAGCAATAAAAGATTATGGTGAGCAATGAAAGATTATGGTGGGCAATGAAAGATTATGGTGGGCAATGAAAGATTATGGTGGGCAATGAAAGATTATGGTGGGCAATGAAAGATTATGGTAGACAATGAAAGATTATGGTGGGCAATGAAAGATTATGGTGGGTAATGAAAGATTATGGTGGGCAATGAAAGATTATGGTGGACAATGAAAGATTATAGTGGGCAATGAAAGATAATGGTTGGCAATGAGTGATTATGGTGGGCAAAAAAAAGATTATGGTGGGCAATGAAAGGTTATGGTGGGCAATGAAAGATTATGATGGGCAATGAAAGATTATGGTGGGCAATGAAAGATTATGGTGGGCAATGAAAGATTATGGTGGGTAATGAAAGATTATGGTGGGCAATGAAAGATTATGGTGGGCAATGAAAGATTATGGTGGGCAATGAAAGATTATGGTGGGCAATGAAAGATTATGGTGGGCAATGAAAGATTATGGTGGGCAATGAAAGATTATGGTGGGCAATGAAAGATTATGGTGGGCAATGAAAGATTATGGTAGACAATGAAAGATTATGGTGGGCAATGAAAGATTATGGTGGGTAATGAAAGATTATGGTGGGCAATGAAAGATAATGGTTGGCAATGAGTGATTATGGTGGGCAAAAAAAAGATTATGGTGGGCAATGAAAGATTATGGTGGGCAATGAAAGATTATGATGGGCAATGAAAGATTATGGTGGGCAATGAAAGATTATGGTGGGCAATGAAAGATTATGGTGGGTAGTGAAAGATTATGGTGGGCAATGAAAGATTATGGTGGGCAATGAAAGATTATGGTGGGCAATGAAAGATTATGATGGGCAATGAAAGATTATGGTGGGCAATGAAAGTTTATGGTGGGTAATGAAAGATTATTGTGGGCAATGAAAGATTATGGTGGGCAATGAAAGATTATGGTGGGCAATGAAAGATTATGATGGGCAATGAAAGATTATGGTGGGCAATGAAAGATTATGGTGGGCAATGAAAGATTATGGTGGGCAATGAAAGATTATGGTGGGCAATGAAAGATTATGGTGGGCAATGAAAGATTATGGTGGGCAATGAAAGATTATGGTATACTCTCATGATCTCATTCCCTCCCATTACTAATGTAATGATATTAGTGCAAAGCTTCATATGTGTGATATCGAGGGCCATGGAATTTTATTTTTAAATTAAACTTGAATTTTTAAAATTAAAGTTGAACTATTTTAAAAATTAAAGCTGAAATATTTTAAATATAACTTGACTTATTTTAAATATAAATTGACTTATTTTAAATATAAATCGACTTATTTTAAATATAACTTGACTTATTTTGAATATAACTTGACTTATTTTAAATATAACTTGACTTATTTTAAATATAACTTGACTCATTTTAAATTAAACTTGAATTGTTTTAAATTAATGTTAAAAGCTGTAGTATAACGTCGTCATAAATTTCAAATATTAGCAATTTTCTCCAAAATATTACATTTCCCCCCACCACCGGGGGGCAGGAGATGTTTACGTAGAACTTTGTTATTGCTAAAAATGAACTTATCAGACCTTTATCATCATGTATGTCTATATAGCATTCCTTAAAGATGTCGAGAACCCAGTTTAATGTCATATTAGATTATGGGGGTTTTCAGCTTATTTTAAATAATTCCCCACTCCCCTGTGGGCAGAAGATGTTAACCGATTGGGCTGAAATTTTTCATACCGTGTTTTTTCACCCATGTGCCAATTTCTCTCATTGTAGCTAAGGCAAAGTCGAAAAAAACTCAAAACGATCCACCCTAGTACACATTTGTATATATATATTTATATAAACTGGAGGGAGAGCAAGTGAAACAATGTAAAAAGTAATCACCCTTTTATTTTTCTTAAGAGCTTTCGAATAATAAAAGATTCATTATCAGTATCCTAATTTTGACTAATGTAAACAGTATATATATATAAAACAAAGAAGTATAATGGATACCAAAATTAATAAAGTCGCCTAAATAGTTAATAAATAAATAAAGAAAAAGGAAATAATAGAAAAATAATAAGTTATGAACCCAAAATAGTTAAATTAAAAGAACTCGCTTGTTCATTGAGCGATGGTGACTGCTTATGAATGTATATAGATTCCAATATACGAATATCACACTGGTTTGTAGTTTGCAAAATTTTGACATTATCTTCCTTAATTGGGTGATTCGGATCGAAAGAATGGTTACGAAATGAACTGAAAGGTGGGGAGCTATAGGGGTTATTTGTTTTAAATGATATTCCCTTATGCTAAGAAATTCTCATCTTTAACTGCATTATGGTCTCACCAATGTAAGTGGACTGGTACTGTCCACACGAGAATTTATAAATGAGACCAGATGACAGTAAAGGTGCGATTTTATCTTTATATGGGAAAAATTAACTAATGTGGTTGCATTTAAAAGAAAAATTAATGTAACTCTGGGATATAATTTGTTAAGTAATGAATTAAGTTCTTTTTTACATTTAATGCTTGAATCACCCAAATAAGGAAGGGATACGAAAATATCAAATTTAAAAACTGTTAATTTACGCTTAATTAAGTGGAGTATGGATTGAATTCAAATATTTAGAGACAAATTTACCAAATAAGTATTGGGGATAACGATTACCATAGAAAAAATAACGCAAGTGTGATCGTGACCGGACAAAATGCCTGCAGACAAAATGTCCGTAAATCTCACTGTACAGTATGGGCACAAAAATGTTTCCGATTTTCAAAAGATCGGAAACATTTTTGTGGTCCATACTGTATAGTGTATACAGTGGGATAGATGAAATTTACGAAATGACACGGAATTAGTGGGATGCAAACTAATATGTTATGTCCGTCACCAGTTAAAGCTCATTGACTTCTTGTCTTCTTTAGTTGGAAAATACACAATTTACAGGAGACTCAAAAACATGAAATAATAAAGTGACATGTCAATTTTCATGCTACAAGAAAACCAAAGATAGTTTTTGAATCCTCGGAACACTTGTAACAAATCTATAGAAGTTTTTTTTTCAAATTTCGTCATCGTTCTCTTTTTATCGCAGTTCAAAATCGAAAATTTTGAATTTTTTTCCGAAAATTTTAGTCAGTCATCAAAAAATGCTTAGAAAAGAAAAAACCAGATAGAAATTTGAAAAACCCCTTTTAGAGATTTGTTCGAAATGCTCCAAGGATTCTAAAACTGTCTTCGTGTTCATGCTAGCATATACACACATAACTTATCGTCTTTTGAAATTTGAAATTGTTTTTTTAAAATTACATTATTTTCGAAAACTAAAGCCAAGATCGAAAAAGTTACACGAATAAAACGTGTTTCTTTTGCAAAGTTACATATACTGTAGAAATTCTAGAACGGTCAGTTTAAAAATAAAAAAGTTTTTTTCAAAAAGTGAGATGGCACTTCTTATGACATTTATCTCTATGGCATTAATGGAATTAATGACGGTATTATAAGTAATTCACAGGTAAAATATGAAAACTATGCATCTATATCTCATATAGATCACATAATAACATGAAAACAGAATTCGAAATTCATCCATAGTGATGAAATTGATATTTTACTTTATTATTTCATGTTTTAGAGTCTCCTGTAAATTGTGTATTTTCCAACTAAGAAGACGACAAGTCAATGAGTTTTCAAGCTACAAGAAAACAGAAGACAGTTTTATAATCTTTGGAACATTCATAACAAATAAACAGAGGGCTTTTTCAAATTTCTTCCTCGTTTTCTTTTTATCGTAGTTCAAATTAAAAAATGTTGGACTTTTTTGAAAATTTTAGTTAGTCATCAAAAAAGTCTAATGAAAAAAAAAAAAAAAAACAGAGGAAATTTCAAAAAATTTCTCCATTTATTTGTTCGAAATGTTCCAAGGATTCCAAAACCGTCTTCGTTTTTATTCTAGCATATACACTCATACACTTCTCGTCTTTTGAAATTTGTAAAACAATTAAAATTAAAAAAAAATATTTTTTTCGAAAACTAAAGCCAAAATCGAAAAAGTTACAACATCAAATTTCATAACGATCGGTCCAAAAATGAAAATATTTTTTTTAAAAGTGGGTTGACCACAATTAATTAATACGCTACTTTTTCATGTAGTTGTAGAGTTCTAAGGGCAGAGGTCTCAAGTTCTGCTTCTGAAGTTCCATATTTACATCATGAATAGCAGCGTCTATTAATTTATGATGTCCTTCACTGTATGGGTCTCTGTTGGAGATAAAAAACATTCTATTATTTCCTAGCAGATGAGAAGACTTTAATATAACACGTAGGCAGGTTATTAGATAACCTTTGAGGGGACCGTACTCAGTTTTTGAAAATATTTTATTAATGAAGCTACTTTTCTGAAACTTAGTACCCTTATATATAATTGATTTCTCTATCGCTTTTGTTCGTGGCATCTTTTCAATTAGACCCATAGAAAACGAGTTATTTGAATTTCGAACGTATTTCCACTCCTTCCCAAAAAAGCCTAAGGCCCTTACAATTTTGAAGCTACGGCATTGGAGTTTTCCGCATTCGATTCTCCACCGAATTTCCTAGAGCATCAATACTTGTTTTTTCGATTTTCGAATTGGTTATCGAAATATTAATTTCAACATTTAATATTTTGAAATTTAATTTTAAAATTAAAAAGACAAGGATTGACAGCTTTAGAGAATTACCTGAAAAAAGCGAATGCAAAAAATCTCAATGCCGTAGCTACAAAATTGTAAGAGCCTTAGGCTTTTGAATACCAAAATTTGTCGGTTTTGAGAAGTGCCATAAAAAAGCATTCAAAGTTGCCGTGAACCTGGCTGCGCTGTGACACACAACATCTTGACCTTATGAGATATCGAGTGCGGCTGATCGGTATATCAGCCAATCGCTATTGTGTATGGTCTCAGTAGCAAGCGAGATATGGCGAAATAATTAATTATTACGAAATATTAGTGGCTGATAAGGAGTGGGTAAAGCATCTACCGCGACCCCAATCTTCCCCTAGCCCCCATCCCTTTCTCTCTTCCCCCAGTGGGTTACAGTGACTATAGAGCTCTGATATTTCATTCAAATATCTGCAAGGGTACTAGGTAGCTATTTACGAAATACATTTATTTTTTATAATATTATGACCTTTAAATGTCACACAGAGAAGGTATGACTCTAGTGCTATTCTAGAGTAATCGCTATATACAAACAAATATAAATTTATCAACAACTTGAATTGACAGCTCAAACAGTGATG
>CANNZV010003095.1:44641-73364 GCA_947561585.1 Caprella mutica
AGGGGTGTCCGGAAAACTGCCAGGCGGAAAACTGCCGAAGTGGAAAACTGCCAAGCGGAAAACTGACGGTCACTTATTGAATTTAATGACTTTAGTCAGTAATAACATTTTGATTCATAAAAAAACGACGTTTGCTTTTAGTTAAAAGGAGTTGGGGGAACATTCTTTTTTACTTAGTGTACAAAACGGAAAAATAGTTTTTCTTTATTAGAAAAATACATAAAATATATTATTACATAAATATTACAGTAACAAAATCAAATAAAGGATATAAATTAAAAAATAAAACCTTTCTTAGAAAATACAAAAAGAAGAAGAAACAAAGAAATAATTGTATTAGGGACAGAGTACAATTTCTTTGTTTACACAACTCATCTCTAAAATATCATTTCATAACTGGTTTAGTGTCTAATTATTTCATTTTTGTTTATAATTTGATAATTGAACAAGCCTTTAAGCTTAATATTGGCTTGTACTCATTATAAAACAAATTCGATCGATGTTTGTGAAATATTTAGAATTTGCAACACAACATCTATAATAATCAAACTGATACTATGAACCTAATTTTCTGACAATTTAACTCGATCGAATTGGATTACTTATAAATTAATAATACTTTCACATATAAATGAAAATTGTATAAATGAAGGTGTTAATGCTATGGAGAATAAAATAGTAAATGTAATAATTATTGAACATACTTACAAGTGATGTAACATACACTTAATATATATTATACAAGATATAAATTATAAATCTTGTAAACATATAAAATCCTATATATGTAGATATATAAATAAATACATGTTTTTAAAATGTACGTAACTTATTAAATAAGTTAAAAATGGTAATTATAATTTCTTTGTGAGCACTGAATTTGTTTTACTGTGTGTTAAATAAAGTAGCTTTGTTGATTACCTATTTTCCATTGAATAATAAGTAATCCAATAATCTTTATATTTTAGTTGTAACTGAAAAAAAATGTCTCTTTAATCACTTGACGAATGGCTAACGCTGTTTTTTTACGATTTAAAATGTTCTTAGAATGTGTTTATCAAAAGTCAAAAAATAAATAAATAGCCAATAAGTGACTGGCAGTTTTCCGCTTGGCAGATTTCCGCCTGGCAGTTTTCCGCTTCGGCAGTTTTCCGCCTGGCAGTTTTCCGCCTGGCAGTTTTCCGTGTACCAAAGTCTGTTATACAGGCAGAGAGTGTAAAACTAGGTTAGAGTGTTATACTATCAGAATGTGTTATACTAATAGAGAATTTTAGCGAACCTAAGCAAAGGTGGCGGGAAGAAAATGTTCAACGTTGATGAAATGTCGAAGGAGTTCCTTACAACTGCACAGTTTCAACACTGCAAGTGCAGATATCGTCATGGTGCGAGTACATATCAGTGTTCATGGATTAATTCCACTAAATAAATTCACAAGAGTTACATCCCGATCATTCCTACCCTCCTTGTTTATACTTCCGATGCTAGAAGGCACCTCGTCAGACCTGATCAAATAATTGATATTAACTTTTATTTTTGCAATTACTTCCAAAATTGTAGTACTGTACTAGACTAAAACATTTTTAAACAGTATTATAGTACATGTACCGGAAAAAGTGTCAGCTATGCCGAGCAATGGACTCTATGCGCGACTTAGATTTTACATCAGTTGGGAATTTAAACTCTGCAAGATTTACTTACTCTAGATACTAACAAATTTACTTACTCTAGATACTAACAAAATTTTTCACATTTTCAGTTTCTAATTTAAAAAAGTAACAAATGAATCATATAGTAAAGTATAAAATAGAGAGCTTAAACATAAAGACGGTATTAAACATACTCGGTCATAAAATTACTGGTTAGGCCCAGATTTTCTACCTTTCATACTGATGATGAATGGGAAATTTTTTCTATTCGTAAGCATGAAACCAAGTAAACTTTCAACTTGGAGTTTAAATAGTCATTTGATTAATTGATATTCTGTTGACTTTGCATCTTTTCAAATCAGCTTATGGGTGTGTGTCTGATAAGTTGTCTGAAGGAGACATTACCGGAGTAGTGCATCTGTTGGCTCCGCTGTCGGAGATTTCGCCTGAAAATGACGAAACTTTGACAGCCCGCCAATGGAAACACTCACCTGCTCCTGAGGACCTCTCGTTGCCTGCAGGGCCAGGGGATGACTGCCAGCCGCACGTTGCCAGTGAGGAAGACATCAGAAAGGATTTATCTTCGGGTCCCGATGGGTCTCGACGGGTTATGTCCGTGCCACCTGCAGTCTCTTGTCTCCCGTAAAGCATCTGAGGCAGGCGCCAGGTTACTAACCACCTTAACGATGTTCGTTAACCTTATTTTGCAGGAATGTTCCAGAATTTGCTAAACCGATATTCTATGGAGCCACTTTGATTGGCTTGGGTAAAAAGGACGGAGGTGTGCGTCCTATTGCTGTAGGGAACACTTTGAGACGTTTGGCTGTGAAAGTAGGATCACGTCCTATGATAGCTAGTCTTGGAGACTAGGCAGCTCATGCCACTCGCAGATATCTTGGGTTGGAAGGCAAAAAGGTTATTTTCAAGATTGACATGGCCAATGCTTTCAATAGACTGCGACGAGATATGTTCCTGAATACGGCTAAGCGAAGGACTCAGGGGCTTTATAGACTTATTTGACAGGCCTTTTCTGGACCAACAATACTTTTATATGAGAGGACAAACCTCTTATCAGCAACGATTATGCTGCAGGGTGACCCTTTCGATCCAGCTCTCTTCTCTTTGGGAATTGATGAGATAGTGCGAAGGGTTGACACTGAGTTGAATGTCTGGTATCTCGATGACGGGACAATCGGAGATTCACCTGAAAAGGTGTTCACTTGCTTTCAGCGTCTAATCAATGACCTTGCTGAAGTGGGGTTGGATATTAACCGAGAGATGTGTGAACTGATTTTGCTGAATCATTCTGAGGAAGAATCAATAATTACGAGGAATCTGTTTGAGGGGTTGATGCCAGGATTAGGAGTCGTTTCAGTGGAAGATTTAAAGTTGCTGGGAGCACCACTAATGGAGATGGGCATGCTGGCAGCTGTTGCTGAGAAGAGGAAGGATTTCAAAGTTCAAACTGATTGAGAACCATCAAGCTTTTGTTTTGCTCAAGAATTGTTTTGCCTTACCTAAGCTTCAATATTCAATATATCCTTCGTGCTACAACAGCTTACAGAAATAGTGAGGATCTTTCACAATTCGACGGGGTCATTATATCGGCTCTTTCGATGGTGACCAACGTTAAGTTTGAGGGAGACTCGCTTGTGCAGGCATCGTTGCCCGTACGGTTTGGGGGGTTAGGAATCAGGATGTCTAAGGAAATTGCGCTACCTGCATTCATTTCTTCTCTCCATGCTACCGAGGATTTGGTTAGATCCATTCCTGGCAGAACACAAATTGGGGATGACCGAGAGCTTCGAGCAGCAGTGGAAAAATGGCAAAGTGAGGGTTTAGCCTTGGCTGAGGGAGCTATAGAGAGTCGGCAGAGGTCATGGGATGAACCTAAATCGGTAGCCACTGTGGCCAGACTGCTCAAGGAGGCTGATCAGTTAGTTGCCTAGGGCACGTTTGCTGGCATCTGTATGTAAAGAGAGCGGACTTTGGCTACATGAGCTTCCAGTTCCAACACTTAGAACGCTACTCGACGCAGAGTCTTTCCGGGTTGCGATCGCGCCGCGTGTTGGTGCGGACATATGTGAGCCACACGTGTGCCGATGCGGCCAGAGAGTTGATTCAAGGGGACTTCACGGTCTATCATGTCGCTACAGTGCTGGACGCCATCCAAGACATGCAGCCCTGAATGATGTTATTAGGTGAGCTTTGATTTCGACTGGTATCCCTTCAGTGCTTGAGTCTCTGGGGGACACAGATGGGAGACACAGATGGGAGGTGTCTTTCTAGGGATGCAACATGTGTAGACACTTACGCGGCGTCTCAATTGATCTACTCGGCTTTGTAATCTGGTAGCGCAGCCAAGGAGGCGGAGGAGAGGAAGCAACGCAAATATGCAGCTCTTGGCATTCGATATCGGTTCGAACCCATAGCGGTGGAAACGGTAGGTAGCTATGGTGAAACGACATGAGCACACCTTTCTGAAATCGGCCGTCGCATTACTGACGCAACTGATGATGTGAGAGAAACCTTTTGGTTAGAGCAGAGGGTTGGTTTGGCAGTTCAAAGGTGCAATGTTTTCAGTACCCTGACGTCAGTCAAGGAGAAGTATGATGACCGCAGTTTGAGTGTTGCCCTGTGACCTGCTATAGGCACCTCACAGTCGGATGGAGACCACTACCATTGGCGATGGACGAAGTCATGGTCGTAGAGCAGAGAAGCTTATCTTTTATTTTTTATTGTTCATTGTCTGAATAAAAATAATTGTTTTTTTAGTTATTTAAAGAAGGTTTGCTTCTTCTTGCAAGGGGACACCTGACTGGCAAACTGGTTTCAGTTCTATGGAGCAGTGATATAACAAGCAAAATAAAGTTTTACACAGCCATCCCACTGTCCTGCAATTTCTGCAACACTACCTCTCTCTAGTGAATATCATAATTCTATGAATAATACTTACTTGCTAGATGTGGGAGATATCTGAGGTTCAAGAGTTTGTTTTAGTGATGGTTGAAGGTAATTACTGCTGCTACACATCCAAAAAATCAAAGTTACAAATATCACAAGCAGTATGGGAAAAGTTGTTCTGACCCCATCCATTGCAACAGCTGTTGTAGATCAGTCGATGTTGTATTGTACGTTTAGCTTTTTCATAAAATCTCTATCAACAAACAAAGGAGCTACCTTTTTTAATTATTGAAAAAAGAAAAATAACTCCTCACACTATTTATAAACACCTCTGATTCTAAACTACGAACATGATACAAAAATTCACAAATGAACCGAAAAATTGCAGACAATTGATTTCCTTCATCTTCAATATTCAACATAGTTCCCTCTCTCTCTTGAGAAGAAAAAATAATATTGTTTCACATTATATTATCACTTAAGTCGAGTCATGTTTCACATTTGTTGTTTGCCCAAAAGACCAACATTGGTCTATTATGGGCTTGATTTCATTATAGAGAAATATTTGTAAATTTATTCCATGCATAATACTTTGTGTAATTTTTCTTTTGATTACAATAAAGTTTTCATTTTCATTATGTACAACATTCTCACTTGACTCGTGTCATGTTTCACATTATTTACAACATTCTCACCTGAATCGAGTCATGTTTAACATTATTTACAACATTCTCACCTGAATCGAGTCATGTTTCACATTATTTACAACATTCTAACTTGAATCAAGTCATGTTTCACATTATTTACAACATTCTCACTTGAATAGAGTGATGTTTCACATTATTTACAACATTCTCTCTTGAATCAAGTCATGTTTCACATTATTTACAACATTCTCACTTGAATAGAGTGATGTTTCACATTATTTACAACATTCTCTCTTGAATCAAGTCATGTTTCACATTATTTACAACATTCTCACCTGAATCAAGTCATGTTTCACATTATTTACAACATTCTCACCTGAATCGAGTCATGTTTAACATTATTTACAACATTCTCACCTGAATCGAGTCATGTTTCACATTATTTACAACATTCTAACTTGAATCAAGTCATGTTTCACATTATTTACAACATTCTCACTTGAATAGAGTGATGTTTCACATTAATACAACATTCTCTCTTGAATCAAGTCATGTTTCACATTATTTACAACATTCTCTCTTGAATCACGTGTTTTTCTAATCGTACACCAAATATTCGAAATTAAAAACTTTATTCACCGTAGATAGGCCATTAAATTTTCACAGCCTATTGTCCTATACCTAATTTCTCCACTATTCCATGACCAGCAAATACACACCGTAGAGCACAGCTCAGTGAATATCACAGGTGAACTGAATTGTAACTTAAATATATGGAAGAATGGGAATATATTTAACACTTGTGGTAAGGTATTGTTATAGTTATCTGTTTTATATTGTTAGAGTTACCTGTTTCTTATTGTTAGAGTTACCTGTTTTGAATTGTTAGAGTTACCTGTTTTATATTTTTAGAGTTACCTGTTTTATATTGTTAGAATTACCTGTTTCTTATTGTTAGAGTTACCTGTTTTATATTTTTAGAGTTACCTGTTTTATATTGTTAGAGTTACCTGTTTCATATTGTTAGAGTTACGTGTTTTGTATTGTTAGAATTACCTATTTTAAATTGTTAGAGTTACCTGTTTCTTATTGTTAGAGTTACATGTTTTATATTTTTAGAGTTACCTGTTTTATATTTTTAAAGTTACCTGTTTTATATTGTTAGAGTTACCTGTTTTATTTTGTTAGAGTTCCCTGTTTCATATTGTTAGAGTTACCTGTTTTGAATTGTTAGAGTTACCTGTTTCATATTGTTAGAGTTACCTGTTTCATATTGTTAGAGTTACCTGTTTTATATTGTTAGAGTTACATGTTTCATATTGTTAGAGTTACCTGTTTTGTATTGTTAGAGTTACCTGTTTCATATTGTTAGAGTTACCTGTTTCATATTGTTAGAGTTACCTGTTTTATATCGTTAGAGTTACCTGTTTTGAATTATGAGAGTTACCTGTTTCATATTATTAGAGTTACCTTTCATATTGTTAGAGTTACCTGTTTTGTATTGTTAGAGTAACCTATTTCATATTGTTAGAGTTATCTGTTTCATATTGTTAGTGTAACCTGTTTCATATTGTTAGAGTTACCTGTTTTGAATTGTTAGAGTTACCTTTTTTATATTTTTAGAGTAACCTGTTTTATATTGTTAGAATTACCTGTTTTATATTGTTAGAGTTACCTGTTTTGTATTGTTAGAGTTACCTGTTTTATATTGTTAGAGTTACCTGTTTTGTATTGTTAGATTTACGTGTTTTGTATTGTTAGAATTACCTATTTTATATTGTTAGAGTTACCTGTTTTATATTTTTAGAGTTACCTGTTTTATATTGTTAGAGTTACCTGTTTTATATTGTTAGAGTTACCTGTTTTGTATTGTTAGATTTACGTGTTTTGTATTGTTAGAATTACCTATTTTATATTGTTAGAGTTACCTGTTTCATATTATTAGAGTTACCTTTCATATTGTTAGAGTTACCTGTTTTGTATTGTTAGAGTAACCTATTTCATATTGTTAGAGTTATCTGTTTCATATTGTTAGTGTAACCTGTTTCATATTGTTAGAGTTACCTGTTTTGAATTGTTAGAGTTACCTGTTTTATATTTTTAGAGTTACCTGTTTTATATTGTTAGAATTACCTGTTTCTTATTGTTAGAGTTACCTGTTTTATATTTTTAGAGTTACCTGTTTTATATTGTTAGAGTTACCTGTTTCTTATTGTTAGAGTTACATGTTTTATATTTTTAGAGTTACCTGTTTTATATTTTTAAAGTTACCTGTTTTATATTGTTAGAGTTACCTGTTTTATTTTGTTAGAGTTCCCTGTTTCATATTGTTAGAGTTACCTGTTTTGAATTGTTAGAGTTACCTGTTTCATATTGTTAGAGTTACCTGTTTCATATTGTTAGAGTTACCTGTTTTATATTGTTAGAGTTACATGTTTCATATTGTTAGAGTTACCTGTTTTGTATTGTTAGAGTTACCTGTTTCATATTGTTAGAGTTACCTGTTTCATATTGTTAGAGTTACCTGTTTTATATCGTTAGAGTTACCTGTTTTGAATTATGAGAGTTACCTGTTTCATATTATTAGAGTTACCTTTCATATTGTTAGAGTTACCTGTTTTGTATTGTTAGAGTAACCTATTTCATATTGTTAGAGTTATCTGTTTCATATTGTTAGTGTAACCTGTTTCATATTGTTAGAGTTACCTGTTTTGAATTGTTAGAGTTACCTTTTTTATATTTTTAGAGTAACCTGTTTCTTATTGTTAGAGTTACCTGTTTTATATTTTTAGAGTTACCTGTTTTATATTGTTAGAGTTACCTGTTTTATATTGTTAGAGTTACCTGTTTTGTATTGTTAGATTTACGTGTTTTGTATTGTTAGAATTACCTATTTTATATTGTTAGAGTTACCTGTTTCATATTATTAGAGTTACCTTTCATATTGTTAGAGTTACCTGTTTTGTATTGTTAGAGTAACCTATTTCATATTGTTAGAGTTATCTGTTTCATATTGTTAGTGTAACCTGTTTCATATTGTTAGAGTTACCTGTTTTGAATTGTTAGAGTTACCTTTTTTATATTTTTAGAGTTACCTGTTTCTTATTGTTAGAGTTACCTGTTTTATATTTTTGGAGTTACCTGTTTTATATTGTTAGAGTTACCTGTTTTATATTGTTAGAGTTACCTGTTTTGTATTGTTAGATTTACGTGTTTTGTATTGTTAGAATTACCTATTTTATATTGTTAGAGTTACCTGTTTCATATTGTTAGAGTTACCTGTTTCATATTGTTAGAGTTACCTGTTTTGAATTGTTAGAGTTACCTGTTTCATATTGTTAGAGTTACCTGTTTCATATTGTTAGAGTTACCTGTTTTATATTGTTAGAATTAACTGTTTCATATTGTTAGAGTTACCTGTTTTGAATTGTTAGAGTTACCTGTTTCATATTATTAGAGTTACCTGTTTCATATTGTTAGAGTTACCTGTTTTATATTGTTAGAGTTACCTGTTTTGTATTGTTAGAATTACCTGTTTCATATTGTTAGAGTTACCTGTTTTGAATTGTTAGAGTTACCTGTTTCATATTATTAGAGTTACCTGTTTCATATTGTTTGAGTTACCTATTTTATATTGTTAGAGTTACCTGTTTCCTATTGTTAGAGTTACCTGTTTTGAATTGTTAGAGTTACCTGTTTCATATTAAAAGAGTTACCTGTTTCATATTGTTAGAGTTACCTGTTTTATATTGTTAGAGTTACCTGTTTCATATTGTTAGAGTTACCTGTTTTGTATTGTTAGAGTTACCTGTTTCATATTGTTAGAGTTACCTGTTTCATATCGTTAGAGTTACCTGTTTTATATTGTTAAAGTTACCTGTTTTGAATTGTTAGAGTTACCTGTTTCATATTATTAGAGTTACCTGTTTCATATTGTTAGAGTTACCTGTTTTGTATTGTTAGAGTAACCTATTACATATTGTTAGAGTTATCTGTTTCATATTGTTAGAGTTACCTGTTTCATATTGTTAGAGTAACCTGTTTTATATTGTTAGAGTTACCTGTTTCATATTGTTAGAGTTACCTGTTTTATATTGTTAGAGTTACCTGTTTTGAATTTTTAGAGTTACTTGTTACATATTGTTAGAGTTACCTGTTTTATATTGTTAATGTTGCCTGTTTTGTATAGTTAGAGTTACCTGTTTTGTATTGTTAGAGTTACCTGTTTTGAATTGTTAGAGTTACCTGTTTCATATTATTAGAGTTACCTGTTGCACATTGTTAGAGTTACCTGTTTTGTATTGTTAGAGTTACCTGTTTCATATTATTAGAGTTACCTGTTTCATATTGTTAGAGTTACCTGTCTTGAATTGTTAGAGTTACCTGTTTCATATTATTAGAGTTACCTGTTTCATATTGTTAGAGTTACCTGTTTTGTATTGTTAGAGTTACCTGTTTCATATTGTTAGAGTTACCTGTTTTGAATTGTTAGAGTTACCTGTTTCATATTAAAAGAGTTACCTGTTTCATATTGTTAGAGTTACCTGTTTCATATTGTTAGAGTTACCTGTTTCATATTGTTAGAGTTACCTGTTTTATATTGTTAGAGTTACCTGTTTTGAATTGTTAGAGTTACCTGTTTCATATTATTAGAGTTACCTGTTTCATATTGTTAGAGTTACCTGTTTTGTATTGTTAGAGTAACCTATTTCATATTGTTAGAGTTATCTGTTTCATATTGTTAGAGTAACCTGTTTCATATTGTTAGAGTTACCTGTTTTGAATTGTTAGATTTACCTGTTTTATATTTTTAGAGTTACCTGTTTTATATTTTTAGAGTTACCTGTTTTATATTGTTAGAGTTACCTGTTTCATATTGTTAGAGTTACGTGTTTTGTATTGTTAGAATTACCTATCTTATATTGTTAGAGTTACCTGTTTCTTATTGTTAGAGTTACCTGTTTTATATTTTTAGAGTTACCTGTTTTATATTGTTAGAGTTACCTGTTTTGTATTGTTAGAGTTACCTGTTTCATAGTGTTAGAGTTACCTGTTTTGAATTGTTAGAGTTACCTGTTTCATATTATTAGAGTTACCTGTTTCATATTGTTAGAGTTACCTGTTTTATATTGTTAGAGTTACCTGTTTCATATTGTTAGAGTTACCTGTTTTGAATAGTTAGAGTTACCTGTTTCATATTATTAGAGTTACCTGTGTGACGTTATCTGTTATTCCTAATAACGTTTCATTCTATGGGTTACGTGTGATAGGATCCTACTCTATTTACTATTTTCAGATTCCTTTTTCTCAATATATCTCTTTCTACTAAATACTCATGGTACCATGCCCTAGAACCACTTTGCCACTATGGTTCCGACCTAAGGCCTCTGGTCCAAGCTTAACTGTATTTAGGGTAATAAATTAATGTAATTAACACTTAAAAGAGAATATATTCATTAGTCAAGCAATGGTTATTACACAGTTTGTGTTCACTAGAACGCTCACAAGTTAATGTCTCAATAACTAAGACTGGAGATAAGGTGTGTATCTCGCGAGAGCAGATCGGTAACTAAATTGAGTGTTACTTTACTCACAGTCATATAGGTTCGTGATAGCAGTAATGCATACACAATAGCTGTGTTTGCGTTGCTACATCGTTCCCCCCTTCCGAAAATTTCAAAGTTACAATTCACATTTTTCCAAAATTGCCAGCTGGTTTGTCTACCCATTGTTACTCTATATTGAACAATGTTCAGACGCTCACGCTGTTAGTGGAAGCATGTGTTTTGGATCTCTTGAAATTTCTCGAACCGGCATTAAATACATTATTAGAAAATTGAAAAATATGAGTTTTAATTCGTTCTAGAAATATGTCAACCAAACTTTCTTAAATTTTTTTATCTTACCTATACAATCTTAATTTTGCTTTAACAATATTTTTATTTATTCCTAAAATAATCTAAGTTATTCCTACCTAATATGTCTCAGTTCAAAATGTAACAACTTTTTCATTTTATAAATGTAATAACTTGCCTAATCTATTTGAGATCTCACCTCTCCCCTCCTAATATTTAGAATATTATTCTAAATATTTTCAGAGACCTTTGATCACTCCAATACATTACACAAGTTTGTTACTGCATTTACATTAAAAAACAAAATTTTATAATCCAAAAAAAAAAAAATTCATTTATAAAAATATATTTTATTCAACTTAGTTATGTTTTATTTTAATAAAATTCCTTCTTTATTGATAAAAGTAATTTTTCATATTAATTTATCATATGTTATGATATCGTATTATATGTCTTTTTAATTAATTTATATTCTTAATTGAATTTATATGAATTTTGATCATCTTTCTCAAATTTTTGAGACAGTCTTAATCCTTAAAATTAATCATTAAAATTAACACCGAAAAAAAAATTAAACTTAAAATTCAATTCAATTGAAAAACGATTATTGTTTATTTTCACTTAAAATTACCCAAACTTAAAATTAAAAAAAAATTTAAAATAATGGTCAAATTTAGTTTGAGAAAAAAAATTTCTTAAATACTGCTAGATTTTGTTTTGGTAACTTTGCTTTTTGGCTTTTGTTTTTTATGAGGCATTACTATAAATGTTGTCGCCTGAATGTTTATAGCCTGATCGTTAAATATATTTACTGTTCCACTTAGTTCCCCTGTTCTAAAGGGGTCCCTCTTTTAATTTGATTAAAGGCTGCTGTCGCCATTTTAGACCTCAAACTCCGCATTTCATACATCCTCATGTCCTCATCGGACTTCACCTTTCTGGATTGATTGTACCCACACACCATAATTATCACAACCAGCAGTGTTAGGATTAACACCAAAATGTCGCTAAACAAATCCGGTATTAGGTCATATTTTGTAGACCCCATGGATTTAATGGTTTGCTCTAAATGAGCCTTGTTCATTGAAGTCGACTTCTGGATCAACTCCACTACCGAGTTCAGGTCAAAGTTGCTTTGAGTTTGTCCCATTGCGTCAGCTGATCCCTTTTCACGACCTTGATTTACAGATCTGTGTGTCAACCGGCTGTGAGTGGCTGAGAGTCAGTCACTGGCTGTATATGGTTGAGGGTCTGTCGGCTGTGTGGATGGCTGTGTCCTCGCTGCCTCACGTTCACTGAAATCAAAACGATACTGTTAGATCATGGCCCCTGGTCTTTTTTTAGTTATTTTATCCGATTTCAGTCTCATTTTGAATTAATCATTTTTGCTTTTAAGTTATTTCAGTATTTCATCCTAATTTTGAATGTATATATATATATTTTTTTTTTCAAATTTTCATTCTGATTTCAAACAATTTTACTACTACATTTACAAAGTATAATTCATCTTATTTGTTATACCAACATTTAAACACAAAATTTAAAATTAACATGCATACAACAAAAAAAAATTAATCCTCTTAAAATTATTATATGAAATTTTATATTAATAAAATTCATAATTCATCCCATCAACTTAAATTAAATACATACAATTATTTTACATGTACAATAATTCTCTTACTGAGCAAAGGGAATATTGTATTTTGAACAATGAGTTGTATGATATGTTTGTTTGACTTGCGTAAGCAAAAAAATGTAAACATTTCTCTGAATCTTTGCATGTAACCGTGTTATATGTCACGTGTTCGTGTACTTCATGTTACATGTTACTCATGTTACTTCGTGTTATGTGTTCCTTTTTTGGGCTACCTATTTGATGTTTATATTCAAATTTCTCATAATTTGATTTCCTGTTTAATGATGTTAATGAAATTATTTAATTAATTTGTTGTGAATTTTTCCAACTTAGTTAGGTAATTTATGTTACTTGTTATCGTTTGATGTCCTAATTTAATTATAGCTTTGTTTTTTTTCACTTGTAATACTGTACCTGGTCCTATCCAATTTAATTGTAATTTATGTGTTTTTTGATGATTTCTAATTAATACTCGATCACCTATCTGTATAATTTTGTCTTTTCGTGTCTTATTGTGGTAAATTATGCGTTTGTTTGATTGATTAATTATGTTAGCTCTAATCTGATCTTGAATAAATATAGCTTGTCTGGCCTTAACTTTGACTATTGATTCTGATGTATCTAAATTGTAAATGTTATCCAAATTTTCTGCTTGAAAATTTGGTGATGTATCACGACCAAAAAGAGCGAATGAAGGAGTATCTTTCAAGGACAAATTTAATTGGTTGTTGATTGTGTTTTGGACAATATCGATAAACATGTCCCAATTATTGTGATTTACTGTGACTACATAGAATCTTAATAATTTGTTAATTCTCTGGTTATTACGTTCACAAATTCCATTGGAATATGCTGAATATGGAAGTACCTCACATTTATATATCTGATGTATTTCACTGAAAGTTCTAATTGCGTTAGACTTGAATTCTTTCGCACAATCTGACATTAACGTTTTGGGATATCCACAACGACTAAATGTTTTACTTAGACAATCAATTACTGTGTTAGTTGATTTGTCAGCTACTGCGTGTAATTCGTTATATCTTGTCAACATACATGTTATTGATAAGATGTATTTGTTGTTCGTGTCAGCTGTTATAAAAGGTCCTATAAAGTCAAATGAAACTGTTTCAAATGGTGTATTAGCTACTGGGGCAGACATGAATTTAATTGGTGTATCTAGACTTCCTTTAAGGATTTTGCAAACGTCACATCTTTTAATAAAAGATTCTATGACCGATCTTTCTTGAAAATGATAATATTTTAGTCGAAATTTAAATAGCGTATGAGCTAAACCACAATGAGTGTTAAAATGTATTGAATTAATTACTAAATTGATCATTTCATTTGGTATAACATAATTAACAATACTGACTGCCCGAGTATCTATTTTCCGATGTCGATATAATATTCCGTCTAATATGAAAAATTCAGCTATGTTCCTAGATGTTCCTATTTGTTTTTTATTTAATATGTCCATTATTTCCTTACAAGCAAAGTCGTTTGACTGTGCAATCTTTAGTCTGTTTAAAGTCCATGTTATGTCTTCGTGTTTAGGTATGTAGTTCAGAAATGGTTTTTCTTTGTTGATTTTATTCAATTTAGATGGATCTGATTCTTGTTCGTTTTCTGAGTCTGTTTCTGATTCACTGTCATTGTTGTTAATAATTTGTGGTACATTTAGCTTAGCCCTCGATCTTGTGGTTGCTATAAAACTTTCAATTGAGCTAAAACTTTCATTAGATGGTGTTAAAAGTTCACATTCATCTATTGTTTCTTCCGTTAAAGGAGTTAATCTACTAAGAGTATCTGCTAGCACATTGCGCTTACCCTCAAAATACTTGATGGTACAGTCATATGTGCTAGCCTCGATTGCCCACCTGGCTAACGCCGTGTCTAATGGAAGTTTATTACCAAAAAATGCGCATAAGGGTTTGTGATCAGTTAAAATGGTTATAGGATACCCTAGACATAGATATTGAAATTCCTTTAAAGCTAGATGTATTGCAAGAAACTCTTGTTTAGTCGTGGAGTACCTTTTTTGAGTAGAATTTAATGATTTACTGAAATATGCTATGGGTCTTAATGTTTTGCTTTTGGTCGAATCTGGTTGTAGCAGTGCTGCGCCAACTCCGATATTTGAGCTGTCAGTAAATAAATAAAATGGTCTGAAATAATTTGGATGAGCTAAAACCGTATCTGATGTCAAAATATTTTTGAGACTAGTGAAGCTAGCCTCACATTCGTCAGTCCAGTCAAATTTAGTGTCCTTCCTTAATAGTCTATATAATGGGTCGGTTTTCTGACTAAATTTAGGTACGAACTTACGAAAATAATTCCCAAGCCCTATAAACCGCTGAAGTTGTTTTACATCTGTTGGTCTAGATGCTTCTCTAAGTTTTTCGTTTTGGATACATCGGATGCCCTCAGTAGTGACTCGATGTCCAAGAAAATTAATTTCGTGTTTAAAGAATTCACACTTCTCTAATTTTAATCTCAAATGAGCGTCACGTAAACTCATTAGCACTTGGCCAATATCATTTAAATGTTGTTCATATGATCGACTAAAAATTAGGATGTCATCAATAAATACGAAACATAGTTTCCCTAATACATTACTTAACGCTTTTGTCATAATTGCTTGAAATACTTTTGGACTATTGACATACCCGAAGGGTAACCTTCGAAACTGCCACTTCTTACCATTTACCGCAAATGCTGTAAGTTTTTTAGATTCTTCGGAGAGTTCCACCTGGTGAAATGCACTCCTCAGATCTAAACTAGAAAATATCTTTGACCCACCTAATGATCCTAACATATCGTCTACTCTAGGTAAGGGAAATCCTTGTATATGGACACACTTATTTAATGATCTGAAATCTATTACGGGTCGTATTTCCCCATTCTTTTTATGAACCACTATTACCGGGAAGTTATATTCGGACATTGAAGGTTCTATTGTTCCTTCCTTTAACATTGATTTATTAACTTCTTCAAGTTGTTCTTGAAATTTATGTGGTATTCTATACGGTATTTTGTTGATAATTATATTAGGGTCTTTCAATTTAATTGTGTGTGTACACATACTAGTAGTCCCGATAGGTTCGTCATTTATCGTTATTACGTCTCTAAAGTTATTTAGTAACTGCGTCATTTTGTCTTCATACTCTGACATTCCACATGATATGTCAGCATTAACTAACCTTCTCAGTGCTGATGGCACTGTCTGAGAATTGTTTTCTACATCAGCACTTAATGTGCTGTCACGGCTTCTATCAGTACTTCCGTCACGTGATATTTTACACTTTATCTCTCGGTTGCCATGCGATGCAACTAATGGCTCTCCATTAATTCCAACTGCATGTACCTTTGACTTTTCATAAATTAGATCAGGGGTAACGTTTCGTTCAAATGGCTTTGTTTTTTCGTCACTCAACACGTTTCCTAATCTAGATTTATGAGTCCTATTATTTAAACACTCCGATATAGTCGCTATATTTACTTCGACTTGCTCTTCGTACGTCTGGAGGTTTCCAATTATCATATTGTCCTTTAATATGATATCACTATCAGTCGGATTCATTACGAAAACTGGGCATATTGACACTTGATCTCCCTCTTTTTTAATGTCTTCGATTTTTATTAGTGTTTCGGCTATCACTAAACCCGTATTGAAACTTCTTTTAGCTATAATATAACTTCCTGCTTCGTTGTTTTTGACAAAACCATACAATATTTGTACGCTGTTTGCCTCAACGTCTTGGCTATTTATATGAACATTTCCGTTCTTCTCGCGTTTTTTATTTTTATTCCTTGACTTCGTTTTTACCTCGGATTTCATAACCTTTGTTTGCCCTTTTTGTTGAGGTTTAACCCTTACTTTCGCAATACTACTGCGGCTGTTTGTTCGTTCGTTTATTGGTCTTATCAACGTTCTTCGTTTTGACCTATTAGAAGTAAGAACTAACTCTGATATTAAACAATCCGTGCTTAATAGTTCTTTAGTAGCTATTCTACGTTTTTCCATAAACGGAATTTTTTCTTCACCTAATTTCAATATTTTCTTATCAAAATCAATTTGCGCCTTCGTTAACACGTCCCTTCCTAATATTACGTCATAGGGTAGACTGTTGTTATCGATTAGTAAAGCGTTTACTCTTTGCTTATTTAATTTTGACACTAATTCAAAATTTATTTCACCTTTTACTTCGGAACGTCCGTTTATGCCTTTAATAGTTACGTCCGATTTCATTATGTCCTCGTGACTCGCCTTGTAATTAAAATTACGACTGTTTACAATTGTTCCCTCGCTTCCTGAATCTATTAAAGCTTCCCAATCAAATTCTTTACTATGTAAAATTATCGTTGGCTTAGAAGTCCCTTTTATCGTATAATGACAGTCCGTCAATCCGCTTAATTCATCCTTATTTTTTACTAATTGAACTGTTATATACGTTTCGCTCGTTATTTTATCCTCAACGCTCAACTCTTCTTCTTTTAATAAATCGAACTTATTTTTACATTCACAATGATTTTTTGTATTAAGTGACGAATTAGTTTTACCATTGAATTTAACGTACACTGGATCTAATTTATTCATGTTCAATTCACATGCGTGCACGGAGTTACCGACCGTTTTCACGTGAAACCTACCTTGTTTTTTACTTGTGTTCGTATTTACATTTGTTTTCGAAAATCCTTGCTCTGTCCTTAATTAAAAGGTTGTTGAGCACGGCATTCTCTCCCTATATGTCCTATTTTGTTGCAACGGTAGCACTTAATTGTATCACTATTACTGTGGGGGGTAGGGGTAGGGTGGGGGGTATTAGTGTTGTGTACATATGTTCTGCCTGTGTGATTGTATTTGAATCTGCTTCTGCGTGCATACCTACCTGCTGTTCCTATGTTTCTTGCATTATATGCGTACTATGCTTCTGTATCTTCCTGCATATCCTCGTGAAAATTGCCTTGATTCTCACCCTCAGTTTTTTCTATCAAAAAAGTTTCTGTGTCATTGAAATTCTTCTTTGGTATTAGGATTTTTTTGTCATGTGGCAAAGATCTTATTTTCTTTGTTGTAGCGGACAGTAAATTAGCTGTTGTCTTGAAAGGACCTTCAATGACTCCTTTGATGATACTGGGGTTGATCTGTGGACCCAATATTGTTAAATACATTGATGTATTCATAAGATCTTTTGCGTGCTTCTTTAATCTGCGTGTGAATGATGCATCGCTTTCAGTTGCCGTCCTTATTGGAAATTGGGCGTTCATTGTGTCGTCATTTAAAATATACTCTGTGACCTCGCCAATTTTTTCCAATGTACTTAATATATCACTGGCAGCTGTAGTTTCATCTTTCAATTTATTAGTGTATAATTCATGACATACACTGTAGATATCCTTGCTGTCTTTCTGCACATATATGTCTTCTAGTACCGTGCATATTTCTTGGTATGTGCTATCTTTAAATGTTTTACCGTTAACAACGTTATTAACAGTAATTTGAAAATCTCCTAGCTTGCAATCAGCGCTTCTGAAAAGTATCTTCTTCTTTTCTGTGTCGTCCTTATTCCCTAAGCTGGATATATGATTATTTAATAAACTTAGATGTTGTTTAAAAGTGTTCTTTTCCTCGAAAGCTGGATCTTCTGGCCTTCTTCTTCCTCTGAATATCGGCAACGAATCAGAATTAATTATTGTCGTACTCCTGCTCTTAATTATCTCTTGGAGTTGAGCTTGTGTTAATTCAACCGACATTTTTTCTGTGTTTGTTTGTTTCTCTTTCCTATGTGTGTTCTCTTGTTTTTCTTTGGGGGGTGTAATGGGGGGTGTAATGTTCTGTTTAGTTTTCTTTAGTCTGGGTTTAGTCTTTCTTCCAGATCTAAGTTCTACAGATTCAGAATTTATCGCTTCGTCTTCCGAAGTTGGCATGTGTTTTCAATCCTAATGAAGTGTTATTGTGTACTTAAACAAGTGTAGTGCACGTGTAATCACAAATTACGAAAAAGAAAAAAAATAATATCCTAAAAAAATAATCCTTCAAACATAAAAAATAATCATAATAATTATTCAAATATAGAGCAATATTTGTTAAATCAATAAATATAAAATATTTATACCTGTCAATTAATAACAACACTCAGCAATTCAAAGCTGAAAGAAATGCATGCACACATACATCCTATAATTATAACTGCTGCAATAATGATTAATTATTACCTTCTGCTTATTGCTTATTCACACAATAACAACTCTTGACTAAACAGAACAGATTTATTCACCACTGGACTTAGCTCTAAAACTTAGAACCGACTCTGATCGCTTCAAAAATGAGACTGAAAAAGCAAGGATGACATTACACATTATAATTTATACTCAACTTCCGGTTCCATGTACAGTGGGCCCCGCTTATCAGGTTTTGTCGTTGATTTTTGCTCTGATGTTAACTGTTATGACGTTAACTGTTAACTGGTTAACTGAATGTTCACTGAACGTTGTGCACTGACTGTTGAATGTTCACTGAACGTTGTGCACTGAATGTTATGCACTGTATGTTAACTGAATGTTCACTGAATGTTAAATATTCACTGAATGTTGAATGTTCACTGAACGTTGTACACTGAATGTTATGCACTGTATGTTAACTGAATGTTAAATATTCACTGAATGTAGCAGTTTGAATAAATACTTTTCAGATGTAGTATTTAAACAAATTAGACTCTCAATTTCTGGTTGATTTACGGCTTTTTTGCATGTTGTTTATAATCGAATGTTTTCCATCACCATTCGCCAACGTGCAATCCTTTACCCTTTAGTGTCGCTTCCTCCCTCCGTGCTTTCCAGTTTTTTCCAAAATTTTCCAGAATTTCCAGAATTTTTTTTTTCAGACTGGTTAGTCTCACTGATTGTCTCTGCTCATTCAAATTTCAAATTAGGCCATCTGTACTCTCCTTATCCTTCCGATAATTTTCGAGATGCCGTTTGCTTGACCTTGAGTTGAATAATCTTTATACTTTATCACAAAAACTGAACACATTAATTGAATCGTACCGTCATATAGGGTCGCATAACCCGGTCTTGCTGTAATCAAATACTCTCCAATCAGATGGTTAACTTAGTTTTTGGTAAACTACAAAGCTTTCAATCTTTTACTTTAGTAATTGAATTTCCGTACATTAAATTCGAATTACTTAATCACGCACCATACGGCCACAAATGTGACGTTATCTGTTATTCCTAATAACGTTTCATTCTATGGGTTACGTGTGATAGGATCCTACTCTATTTACTATTTTCAGATTCCTTTTTCTCAATATATCTCTTTCTACTAAATACTCATGGTACCATGCCCTAGAACCACCTTGCCACTATGGTTCCGACCTAAGGCCTCTGGTCCAAGCTTAACTGTATTTAGGGTAATAAATTAATGTAATTAACACTTAAAAGAGAATATATTCATTAGTCAAGCAATGGTTATTACACAGTTTGTCTTCACTAGAATGCTCACAAGTTAATGTCTCAATAACTAAGACTGGAGATAAGGTGTGTATCTCGCGAGAGCAGATCGGTAACTAAATTGAGTGTTACTTTACTCACAGTCATATAGGTTCGTGATAGCAGTAATGCATACACAATAGCTGTGTTTGCGTTGCTACACCTGTTTCATATTGTTAGAGTTACTTGTTTTATATTGTTAGAGTTACCTGTTTTGTATTGTTAGAATTACCTGTTTCATATTGTTAGAGTTACCTGTTTTGAATTGTTAGAGTTACCTGTTTCATATTATTAGAGTTACCTGTTTCATATTGTTAGAGTTACCTGTTTTATATTGTTAGAGTTACCTGTTTCATATTGTTAGAGTTACCTGTTTTGAATTGTTAGAGTTACCTGTTTCATATTAATAGAGTTACCTGTTTCATATTGTTAGAGTTACCTGTTTTATATTGTGAGAGTTACCTGTTTCATATTGTTAGAGTTACCTGTTTTGTATTGTTAGTGTTGCCTGTTTTGTATTGTTAGAGTTACCTGTTTTGTATTGTTAGAGTTACCTGTTTTGAATTGTTAGAGTTACCTGTTTCATATTATTAGAGTTATCTGTTTCATATTGTTAGAGTTACCTGTTTTGTATTGTTAGAGTTATCTGTTTTGTATTGTTAGAGTTACCTGTTTTTTATTGTGAGAGTTACCTGTTTTATATTGTTAGTGTAACCTGTTTTGTATTGTTAGAGTTACCTGTTTTATATGGTTAGAGTTACCTGTTTTATATTGTTAGAGTTACCTGTTTTGAATTGTTAGAGTAACCTGTTTTATATTGTTAGAGTTACCTGTTTTCAATTGTTAGAGTAACCTGTTTTATATTGTTAGAGTTACCTGTTTTATATTGTTAAAGTTACCCGTTTTGTATTGTTAGTGTTACCTGTTTTGTATTGTTAGAGTTACCTGTTTCATATTGTTAGAGTTACCTGTTTCATATTGTTAGAGTAACCTGTTTTATATTGTTAGAGTTACCTGTTTCATATTGTTAGAATTACCTGTTTTATATTGTTAGAGTTACCTGTTTTGAATTGTTAGAGTTACCTGTTTCATATTGTTAGAGTTACCTGTTTCATATTGTTAGAGTTACCTGTTTTATATTGTTAGTGCTACCTGTTTTATATTGTTAGAGTTACCTGTTTCATATTGTTAGAATCACCTGTTTTATATTGTTAGAGTTACCTGTTTTGAATTGTTAGAGTTACCTGTTTCATATTGTTAGAGTTACCTGTTTCATATTGTTAGAGTTACCTGTTTTATATTGTTAGTGCTACCTGTTTTATATTGTTAGAGTTACCTGTTTTGTGTTGTTAGTGTTGCCAGTTTTGTATTGTTAGAGTTACCTGTTTTGTATTGTTAGAGTTACCTGTTTTGAATTGTTAGAGTTACCTGTTTCATATTATTAGAGTTACCTGTTTCCTATTGTTAGAGTTACCTGTTTTGTATTGTTAGAGTTAATTGTTTCATATTATTAGAGTTACCTGTTTCATATTGTTAGAGTTACCTCTTTTGAATTGTTAGAGTTACCTGTTTCACATTATTAGAGTTACCTGTTTCATATTGTTAGAGTTACCTGTTTTGTATTGTTAGAGTAACCTATTTCATATTGTTAGAGTTATCTGTTTCATATTGTTAGAGTAACCTGTTTCATATTGTTAGAGTCACCTGTTTCATATTGTTAGAGTAACCTGTTTTATATTGTTTGAGTTAACTGTTTCATATTGTTAGAGTTACCTGTTTTATATTGTTAGAGTTACCTGTTTTGAATTGTTAGAGTTACCTGTTTCATATTGTCAGAGTTACCTGTTTCATATTGTTAGAGTTACCTGTTTCATATTATTAGAGTTACCTGTTTCATATTGTTAGAGTTACCTGTTTTGAATTGTTAGAGTTACCTGTTTCATATTGTCAGAGTTACCTGTTTCATATTGTTAGAGTTACCTGTTTCATATTATTAGAGTTACCTGTTTCATATTGTTAGAGTTACCTGTTTTGTATTGTTAGAGTTATCTGTTTTGTATTGTTAGAGTTACCTGTTTTATATTGTTAGAGTTACCTGTTTCATATTGTTAGAGTTATCTGTTTCATATTATTAGAGTTACCTGTTTTATATTGTTAGAGTTACCTGTTTTGAATTGTTAGAGTAACCTGTTTTATATTGTTAGAGTAACCTGTTTCATATTGTTAGAGTTACCTGTTTTATATTGTTAGTGTTACCTGTTTCATATTGTCAGAGTTACCTGTTTCATATTGTTAGAGTTACCTGTTTTATATTGTTAGTGTTACCTGTTTTATATTGTTAGAGTTACCTGTTTTGTATTGTTAGAGTTACCTGTTTTGTATTGTTAGAGTTACCTGTTTTGAATAGTTAGAGTTACCTGTTTCATATTATTAGAGTTACCTTTTTCATATTGTTAGAGTTACCTGTTTTGTATTGTTAGAGTTATCTGTTTTGTATTGTTAGAGTTACCTGTTTTATATTGTTAGAGTTACCTGTTTCATATTGTTAGAGTTATCTGTTTCATATTATTAGAGTTACCTGTTTTATATTGTTAGAGTTACCTGTTTTGAATTGTTAGAGTAACCTGTTTTATATTGTTAGAGTAACCTGTTTCATATTATTAGAGTTACCTGTTTTATATTGTTAGTGTTACCTGTTTTATATTGTTAGAGTTACCTGTTTTGTTTTGTTAGTGTTACCTGTTTTGTATTGTTAGAGTTACCTGTTTCATATTGTTAGAGTTACCTGTTTCATATTGTTAGAGTAACCTGTTTTATATTGTTAGAGTTACCTGTTTTATATTGTTAGAGTTACCTATTTTGAATTGTTAGAGTAACCTGTTTTATATTGTTAGAGTTACCTGTTTCATATTGTTAGAGTTACCTGTTTTATATTGTTAGTGTTACCTGTTTTATATTGTTAGAGTTACCTGTTTTGTATTGTTAGTGTTACCTGTTTTGTATTGTTAGAGTTACCAGTTTTGTATTGTTAGAGTTACCTGTTTTGTATTGTTAGAGTTATCAGTTTTGTATTGTTAGAGTTACCTGTTTTATATTGTTAGAGTTACCTGTTTTGAATTGTTAGAGTAACCGGTTTTATATTGTTAGAGTTACCTGTTTCATATTGTTAGAGTTACCTGTTTTATATTGTTAGTGTTACCTGTTTTATATTGTTAGAGTTACCTGTTTTGTATTGTTAGTGTTACCTGTTTTGTATTGTTAGAGTTTCCTGTTTCATATTGTTAGAGTTACCTGTTTCATATTGTTAGAGTAACCTGTTTTATATTGATAGAGTTACCTGTTTTGTATTGTTAGAGTTATCTGTTTTGTATTGTTAGAGTTACCTGTTTTATATTGTTAGAGTTACCTGTTTTGTATTGTTAGAGTTATCTGTTTTGTATTGTTAGAGTTACCTGTTTTGTATTGTTAGAGTTACCTGTTTCATATTGTTAGAGAAACCTATTTCATATTGTTAGAGTTATCTGTTTCATATTGTTAGAGTAACCTGTTTCATATTATTAGAGTTATCTGTTTCATATTGTTAGAGTTACCTGTTTCATATTGTTAGAATTACTTGTTTTATATTGTTAGTGTTACCTGTTTCATATTGTTAGAGTTACCTTTTTTATATTGTTAGTGTTACCTGTTTTATATTGTTAGAGTTACCTGTTTGGTATTGTTAGTGTTACCTGTTTTGTATTGTTAGTGTTACCTGTTTTGTATTGTTAGAGTTACCAGTTTTGTATTGTTAGAGTTACCTGTTTTATATTGTTAGAGTTACCTGTTTTGTATTGTTAGTGTTACCTGTTTTGTATTGTTAGAGTTACCAGTTTTGTATTGTTAGAGTTACCTGTTTTGTATTGTTAGAGTTACCAGTTTTGTATTGTTAGAGTTACCTGTTTTATATTGTTAGAGTTACCTGTTTTGAATTGTTAGAGTAACCGGTTTTATATTGTTAGAGTTACCTGTTTCATATTGTTAGAGTTACTTGTTTTATATTGTTAGTGTTACCTGTTTTATATTGTTAGAGTTACCTGTTTTGTATTGTTAGAGTTAATTGTTTCATATTATTAGAGTTACCTGTTTCATATTGTTAGAGTTACCTCTTTTGAATTGTTAGAGTTACCTGTTTCACATTATTAGAGTTACCTGTTTCATATTGTTAGAGTTACCTGTTTTGTATTGTTAGAGTAACCTGTTTCATATTGTTAGAGTCACCTGTTTCATATTGTTAGAGTAACCTGTTTTATATTGTTTGAGTTACCTGTTTCATATTGTTAGAGTTACCTGTTTTATATTGTTAGAGTTACCTGTTTTGAATTGTTAGAGTTACCTCTTTCATATTGTCAGAGTTACCTGTTTCATATTGTTAGAGTTACCTGTTTCATATTATTAGAGTTACCTGTTTCATATTGTTAGAGTTACCTGTTTTGAATTGTTAGAGTTACCTGTTTCATATTGTCAGAGTTACCTGTTTCATATTGTTTGAGTTACCTGTTTCATATTATTAGAGTTACCTGTTTCATATTGTTAGAGTTACCTGTTTTGTATTGTTAGAGTTATCTGTTTTGTATTGTTAGAGTTACCTGTTTTATATTGTTAGAGTTACCTGTTTCATATTGTTAGAGTTATCTGTTTCATATTATTAGAGTTACCTGTTTTATATTGTTAGTGTTACCTGTTTCATATTGTCAGAGTTACCTGTTTCATATTGTTAGAGTTACCTGTTTTATATTGTTAGTGTTACCTGTTTTATATTGTTAGAGTTACCTGTTTTGTATTGTTAGAGTTACCTGTTTTGTATTGTTAGAGTTACCTGTTTTGAATTGTTAGAGTTACCTGTTTCATATTATTAGAGTTACCTGTTTCATATTGTTAGAGTTACCTGTTTTGTATTGTTAGAGTTATCTGTTTTGTATTGTTAGAGTTACCTGTTTTATATTGTTAGAGTTACCTGTTTCATATTGTTAGAGTTATCTGTTTCATATTATTAGAGTTACCTGTTTTATATTGTTAGAGTTACCTGTTTTGAATTGTTAGAGTAACCTGTTTCAAATTGTTAGAGTAACCTGTTTCATATTGTTAGAGTTACCTGTTTCATATTGTTAGAGTAACCTGTTTCATATTGTTAGAGTTACCTGTTTTATATCGTTAGTGTTACCTGTTTTATATTGTTAGAGTTACCTGTTTTGTATTGTTAGTGTTACCTGTTTTGTATTGTTAGAGTTACCAGTTTTGTATTGTTAGAGTTACCTGTTTTGTATTGTTAGAGTTACCAGTTTTGTATTGTTAGAGTTACCTGTTTTATATTGTTAGAGTTACCTGTTTTGAATTGTTAGAGTAACCGGTTTTATATTGTTAGAGTTACCTGTTTCATATTGTTAGAGTTACCTGTTTTATATTGTTAGTGTTACCTGTGATATATTGTTAGAGTTACCTGTTTTGTATTGTTAGTGTTACCTGTTTTGTATTGTTAGAGTTTCCTGTTTCATATTGTTAGAGTTACCTGTTTCATATTGTTAGAGTAACCTGTTTTATATTGTTAGAGTTACCTGTTTTGTATTGTTAGAGTTATCTGTTTTGTATTGTTAGAGTTACCTGTTTTATATTGTTAGAGTTACCTGTTTTGTATTGTTAGAGTTATCTGTTTTGTATTGTTAGAGTTATCTGTTTCATATTGTTAGAGTAACCTGTTTCATATTATTAGAGTTATCTGTTTCATATTGTTAGAGTTACCTGTTTCATACTGTTAGAATTACTTGTTTTATATTGTTAGTGTTACCTGTTTCATATTGTTAGAGTTACCTGTTTTATATTGTTAGTGTTACCTGTTTTATATTGTTAGAGTTACCTGTTTTGTATTGTTAGTGTTACCTGTTTTGTATTGTTAGTGTTACCTATTTTGTATTGTTAGAGTTACCAGTTTTGTATTGTTAGAGTTACCTGTTTTGTATTGTTAGAGTTACCAGTTTTGTATTGTTAGAGTTACCTGTTTTATATTGTTAGAGTTACCTGTTTTGAATTGTTAGAGTAACCGGTTTTATATTGTTAGAGTTACCTGTTTCATATTGTTAGAGTTACCTTTTTATATTGTTAGTGTTACCTGTTTTATATTGTTAGAGTTACCTGTTTTGTATTGTTAGTGTTACCTGTTTTGTATTGTTAGAGTTTCCTGTTTCATATTGTTAGAGTTACCTGTTTCATATTGTTAGAGTAACCTGTTTTATATTGTTAGAGTTACCTGTTTTGTATTGTTAGAGTTATCTGTTTTGTATTGTTAGAGTTACCTGTTTTATATTGTTAGAGTTACCTGTTTTGTTTTGTTAGAGTTATATGTTTTGTATTGTTAGAGTTACCTGTTTTGTATTGTTAGAGTTACCTGTTTCATATTGTTAGAGAAACCTATTTCATATTGTTAGAGTTACCTGTTTCATATTGTTAGAGTAACCTGTTTCATATTATTAGAGTTATCTGTTTCATATTGTTAGAGTTACCTGTTTCATATTGTTAGAATTACTTGTTTTATATTGTTAGTGTTACCTGTTTTATATTGTTAGAGTTACCTGTTTTGTATTGTTAGTGTTACCTGTTTTGTATTGTTAGAGTTACCTGTTTTGTATTGTTAGAGTTACCTGTTTTGTATTGTTAGAGTTACCTGTTTTGTATTGTTAGAGTTACCTGTTTTATATTGTTAGAGTTATCTGTTTTGAATTGTTAGAGTAACCTGTTTTATATTGTTAGAGTTACCTGTTTCATATTGTTAGAGTTACCTGTTTTATATTGTTAGTGTTACCTGTTTTATATTGTTAGAGTTACCTGTTTTGTATTGTTAGTGTTACCTGTTTTGTATTGTTAGAGTTACCTGTTTCATATTGTTAGAGTTACCTGTTTCATATTGTTAGAGTAACCTGTTTTATATTGTTAGAGCTACCTGTTTTATATTGTTAGAGTTACCTGTTTTTGAATTGTTAGAGTAACCTGTTTTATATTGTTAGAGTTACCTGTTTCATATTGTTAGAGTTACCTGTTTTATATTGTTAGTGTTACCTGTTTTATATTGTTAGAGTTACCTGTTTTGTATTGTTAGAGTTACCTGTTTTGTATTGTTAGAGTTACCTGTTTTGTATTGTTAGAGTTACCTGTTTCATATTGTTAGAGTAACCTATTTCATATTGTTAGAGTTATCTGTTTCATATTGTTAGAGTAACCTGTTTCATATTATTAGAGTTATCTGTTTCATATTGTTAGAGTTACCTGTATCATATTGTTAGAGTTACCTGTTTTATATTGTTAGTGGTACCTGTTTTATATTGTTAGAGTTACTTGTTTTGTATTGTTAGAGTTATCTGTTTTGTATTGTTAGAGTTACCTGTTTTGTATTGTTAGAGTTACCTGTTTCATATTGTTAGAGTAACCTATTTCATATTGTTAGAGTTATCTGTTTCATATTGTTAGAGTAACCTGTTTCATATTATTAGAGTTATCAGTTTCAAATTGTTAGAGTTACCTGTTTCATATTGTTAGAATTACCTGTTCTATATTGTTAGTGTTACCTGTTTTATATTGTTAGAGTTACCTGTTTTGTATTGTTAGAGTTATCTGTTTTGTATTGTTAGAGTTACCTGTTTTGTATTGTTAGAATTACCTGTTTTATATTATTAGAGTTACCTGTTTTGTATTGTTAGAGTTATCTGTTTTGTATTGTTAGAGTTACCTGTTTTGTATTGTTAGAATTACCTGTTTTATATTATTAGAGTTACCTTTTTCATATTGTTAGAGTTACCTGTTTTATATTATAGAGTTATCCGTTTCCTACTGTTAGAGTTACCTGTTTTATATTATTAGAGTTATCCGTTTCCTTCTGCTAGAGTTACCTGTTTTATATTGTAAGAGTTGCCTTTTTACCCAGCTAACCAGAAGCTGTTTGTCCCACGTCTTAAGACGTCTGATACCCCTCGCTATAGAGGGATTCAAGACGTTGAGCAAGATGTGGGGGCGGAGGAAACCAGACTTCTTGCAGACGTCTAACCCTCTTTGTTTGCACAGGGGTTGTCTGATCCCACGACTTGTCCCTCTCTGACAGAGGAGGACATCCACATGTCCCACGTCTTACCCTACTTCGTTTTAAAGAGTGCGGATGTCCCTCTCTGCAAGACGTGGGACAGAGTGCGGATGTCCCCCTCTGCAAGACGTGGGACTGAGTGCAGATGTCCCCCTCTGCAAGACGTGGGACAGAGTATGGATGTCCCCATCTTTAAGACGTGGGACAGAGTGCGGATATCCCCCTCTGCAAGACGTGGGACAGAGTGTGGATGTCCCCCTCTGCAAGACGTGGGACTGAGTGCGGATGTCCCCCTCTGCAAGACGTAGGACATAGTGTGGATGTGCCCCTCAACAAGACGTGGGACAGAGTGTGGATGTCCCCCTCAGCAAGGGGGACTTCGGGTTATCGTACTCTCTATCCCCATACAATGTAGTATCCCCTTTTTATTCCCATAT
>CANNZV010003095.1:73741-122393 GCA_947561585.1 Caprella mutica
TGAGAACCAAAATTATTACACTTTCGCCAAAAATATGACAAATTTTTAGCCAATTAAGGTATACCTATTTTTTGTTAAAAAGTAAAGTACACAGTTTGTCACTATCAAACTGACAGCTAACCTAACCTTAGTGGCGCTATTTCTCTTTATATATATTTATAACATATACTAGTAAATTTTCGGCGAAAGAGAAATTTGTTCGCATTGATTAATGTCAAATAAATTAATGAAAGTGAATAAGACTATTTATATCGGCCGAGGTCTTATTGCAACTGGTTTTTCACCTGTTTTTATTTTGTCCAGCGGGCTTATTGCAGGAGGGCTTTTACACGGGGGGCTTTTGATCACATTTTTTTGCACTGTTTTTTTAGTACTGACACTCTCTTTAGTCTAGACTCTGATAGGGTAAGTTCCGAGTTATCGTACGATTTAACACTTTCGGACACGTAATAAAAAAGTATATGTATAATAATTAAAATAAATGTCAATATACATTTTCTTACTTACATGTTCGAAAGTATAGAATCGTTCGATAACTCGAAACATACCCTAGTTATAGGTCCGTAAATTATTAAATAAATTTTCTTGTATATTCAAATTTCACATAATTATATAAATTTTCCCATATATTTGCATTTGACGGAGAGGGGATACTGTACAGTATGGGGATAGAGGGGATACTGTACAGTATGGGGGTAGAGGGGATACTGTACACTGAGTGTACAGTATGGGGATAGAAGGGATACCGAACTGTATGGGGATAGGGAGGGGATGCTGAACTGTATGGGGATATATTGGGATACTAAACTATTCCGGTAAAATTAGGTGCAATTAGGTATAATTTATTTAATTATTTATTTGAACAAATTATTCCCTTACAAATTTCAGTAGAATTGGAACGCCGGATACGTTCGAATTGTAGAAAATGTAAATTTCAAAATAGAGGACAAACTTTAAGAAGAATATGGTTCTAGGTAAATTGCTCGAAAACAATTGCTCGAAAGACAATTGCTCGAAAACAATTGCTCGAAAAACAATTGCTCGAATGAACAATTCCTCGAAAGAACAATTGCTCGAAAGACAATTGCTCGAAAAACAATTGCTCGAACGAACAATTGCTCGAATGAACAATTGCTCGAATTATTAAATTGCTCGAATGAACAAAATTGCTCGAATTATAAAATTGCACAGTTTTCGATTTTATAAAAGTCAGTTATTCATGAAGTGGAGCTGCACCTAACAATCCTTGTTTCTTTCTAGTAATTGATCATTAATCATTCTATAAATGATTTTAATTATTACTCATTATGTATAATCTTTTTTTTAGACCGTTTGTGTCATCTCGTATGTAACATGTGAATTGGAATCATGTTGTGAATCACTACTATTCATGTTTTTTTTATCATAAAACCCAAATTTTTGGTAGATTTATTGAAACTCTGCCATAACTTTGAGTTATTTCACCTATTGAGGTAACACATACAGATAGGCTAGTAATAAATAAATTTTCGGGTTTTATGATAAAAAAAACATGAATAGTAGTGATCCACAACACCTGATTCCAATTCACATGTTACATACGAGATGACACAAACGGTCTAAAAAAAGATTATGCAGAATGAGTAATAATAAAAATCATTTATAGAATGATTAATGATCAATTACTGAAAAGAAACAAGGATTGTTAGGTGCAGCTCCACTTCATGAATAACTGACTTTTATAAAATCAAAAACTGTGCAATTTTATAATTCGAGCAATTTTGTTCATTCGAGCAATTTGATAATTCGAGCAATTGTTCATTCGAGCAATTGTTCGTTCGAGCAATTGTTTTTCGAGCAATTGTCTTTCGAGCAATTGTTCTTTCGAGCAATTGTTCATTCGAGCAATTGTTTTTCGAGCAATTGTTTTCGAGCAATTGTCTTTCGAGCAATTGTTTTCGAGCAATTTACCGGCTACCGAAGAATATATAGACCCGTAAAGGTACAAGGTTTCTGCGGCATCCTATTTATGTAACTAAAAAGTTTGTGTAATTTTCCATCGTTAAGCATTTACTTCAGGCAAGAAACTATCTAGGGGAACATAATAGGTATAACAAATGGATTCAAAAACAAAAAAATCTATTTCAGTTTGTGTTAATGTCTGCCTCGTGACCAAATACCATATCGCTAACGTCAAAAGGAAATTAAATACAAGGGACTGGAAGAAGCAGTCAAAAAGAAAAGTCTCTTCATGAATGATCAAAATAACTTACAACCATCAGTGACCAAGTTCATGAACGCAGAAAAGCTACTCCGTGAATGCAGTCACTTACCAAGGAATGTGGCGAAAAGGGACACAAGCACCGGTGACTGCACTCACGAATGGAAGAGGAAAATGAAGAGATGTTAGTAAATGAAGTTACGGTCCTACCTAACACAATATCTAAGACTACGTAGTTGCAAAAATATAACCCTAGCGCTATCCTCTAAAACTGCAACTATTGAAATAAATAGATAAATCTATTAGATATAATTAGGTGTAATTCGGTATAATTAGGTGTACAATGTTATAATTAGGTATAATTCTATATATTTAGATGTATGTATAATTCGTTATATTTAGGTGTAATTCGGATTAGGTGTAATTCAATATAATTAGGTGTAATTTGGTATAATTCGAAATAATTAGAAATTAGCCAAATAGGTGTAACAGTTTTCAATTTCAAGTGATTTGTCGAAGTGTCTGGGAAGGGGCGGGGCTTCTAACTCGCCAGGTAGCTGTGAGAAAAGTTGAACATGTTTGGCTTTCCAGGCAGTTTTTTTACAAGCTGCTAGTTTACTAGCAAACATGATGACACGAGGCGAGTTAAATAGCAGCTTGTAAACTCGCCAGCTTGCAGCGAGTAAACTAGCCTCGTGTAAACTACCCTTAAAACACAAGTTTTTGAATGGGGAGAGAGTAAAATTTGAAGACCTTTCATCATGATGGCTGAAGGCGAAATGTCCCGCATTGCGTTAAAAGGAATCCAAATTTCTTACATGCGGGTGTAAAATGTGAATTTGGGGGAGCGTACGATAAACCGCCTTACAGTGGGAACTAGATTATTCATACGCGTCTCAGCATTTGGACGAATTCACTTTTCCGCTATAGTACACGAATATTCACTGATAGTTTCAGAATTTTATATAATATTATATTATATTAACATTTCGTTATGAACAATTAAACAATTCATTAAATTGCTTCTAGAAGACTTCAATAGCAATAACGTGAAGAAACTTCATGCAACGGATGACGCGGATTTGCTGATTGTATTAACAACTCTAAGAACTTCTGAAACTCAGGACACTGTGGTTATTGAGAGGTTAGTGTTACTGATCCATCACGTGAATGTCACTTCTCCTGGTTTACATGACATCATACTCATATCGGACAAAAGTGATTCATGTAAGATATGAAACATCAAGCATGTATCAAGCACTTGGACAAAACATTGCCAATAAATTCACTTCTAGGATGCGATACAACCTCTTGGTACATTCCATTGGGAAGGGAACTTCTTCCTTGTAAACTATTTAGAAATTGAATAACTTCAGTGACGTTTTGATCTCATTGAAGTTTTCACTATGAATATTCATTTTTCGCTTGTTCATTGCTTGGTTAAGGCCCGCTTCTCTCTTGTATTTTTAACTGCGCGGAAAAAAAGCTCTTCTTAAAGGCACCGTTCCCAGATTTTGAAAAGTTTTTTATTATTGAAGCTACGGTTGTGAAACTTTGTAAACATATATAAAATGAATTCAAAGATGTTTTTGTGTCATGACATTTTTTCGATTCGACCCATAGAAAACGAGTTATTCAAATTTCGAACAGTTTGTTAATTATAAATGGATACTACAATTTTGTAGCTATGACATTATGTTTTTTTGCATTCGATTCTCCACAAGATTTTCTACAAACTGTGAAAGCGTTATTTTGATTTTTCGAATTGGTTTTCGAATTATTGAAATTTTTAGTGAAACAAAAAAGAATTGAAAAAATATAAACTTCAAAATTCAATTTATTGAAAAATAATTCGAAAATTAAATAAAACTCTTCCAGAGTTTGCAGAGAATTCCGTGAAAAATCGAATGCAAAAAACTGCAAAGCCGTAGCTTCTACCAAAAAAAGCCTTATGCTTTTGAATTACATGATTTGTAGATATCTGAAGTAACGAACGTAATCTCCCATTCAAAATTTGATAATCTGGCACGCAGCATATACTACTCTCGCGAAAGTCTGCGGGTAACTGAGGAATATTTCTTTGCAAACCTTAGTGGGCGTGTTATTACTTATTAGTGGTAGGTTAGATACAAGATATAGCGAGATAATTAATTATTACGAATTATAATTGGCTGAGAGATGGTTTTTAGAGTACATATTGACTCCCTACCCTCGGCCCTCTTTTCCCTTTCTCCCTCTCCCCAGGGGGATTAGAGTTACGTGATACCTCTGGTATTTTGCACACACTATAAGAAGGTTATAAAGCAACTATTTACACAATAAAAAAAAAAAGATAAATTTTGAGATTTCTTCGGGGACGGTCCCTTTAAAATGTGTTCTAACATGCCTTTTTTTCATCACTGAAGTAAAAATTTAGTGTGTTTTTTTTATCAGCGATAAAAAAAAAACGCAACTGTAAAAACATTCTAAAAGAATTTTTTTCCGCGCTGTTATGAATGCTAGTGTGAAGCGGGCCTTAACCATGCAATGAACAAGCGAAAAACAAATATTCAGAGTGAAAACTTCAATGAGATCAAAATGGCACTGAAGTTTTTCTATTTCAAAATAGTTTCCAATGAAGAAATGAAAGCACTTTGTATTATAATGTTTACCATTATATTTTTTTTCCTTCTATTCACTGCCTTTTAATAAGTAAAATCACAGAGTTAGCTCTAAGAATACCCTTCGCGCATTGACCAAAAAGATCACCCTCACTCTTTGCTCACCTGTTCTTAAACTATGTCCATCAGGGCAAAATTGTTTCTACTTGTTAATAGTACAATAAGAGGCAGAGAGAAAGAGACCAAGATACAGTTTTTTCGTATATTGGCTAACGAATTAAAAGTATCTGAAAAAGCGGAAACATTTTTGTGGACGATACTGTATAGGGTAATTATACCCTTTTTTAATTTTTAATGTATAGGAAAAGGGTAACAAATAAAATTACTGAGTACCTCTGAATATAATGCATTTATGACTAGATACTCGGTAGACTAATTAGAACGGATCCTTTCGTTTTAAGATCATCAGCTATACGAGCTTTTGTCTGTACTCTATTTTACTCTACCAGATACTTACCTAACGAAATTTTATCTTTTTGCAATAGAAAGTTAGACACAATATTTCATCTATTTTACTGTTTCCGGAAAGCTCACCTTTCTCAATACACAACCGTAAAATTCTTGCCTTCAATTCACCGCAAAGAAAGTACACCACTAGCTGCTACTCAATTCACTGCAAGGAAAGTACACCACTAGCTGCTACTCAATTGACTGCAAAGAAATTACACCACTGCTACTCAATTCACTGCAAGGAAAGTACACCACTAGCTGCTACTCAATTCACCGCAAGGAAAGTACACCACTAGATGCTACTCAATTCTCGCAATGAAAGCACCACTAGCTGCTACTCAATTCTCGCAATGAAAGCACCACTAGCTGCTACTCAATTCTCGCAATGAAAGCACCACCAGCTGCTACTCAATTCACCGCAAGGAAAGTACACTACTAGCTGCTACTCAATTCACCGCAAAGAGAGAACACCACTAGCTGCTACTCAATTCACCGCACGGTAAATTCACGGCAAAATAAAACAATTTAATTGAAAGTAGAAAAATAATAAAAATAACAAATATGATTAACAAACGCCTTATTGTGTATTAGCTGCTGGTTTTTCTGGCCATTTCAGTAATTTATTAGTCCTTGCTATTACAAATATGACCAAAGACCAATAATAATGTCGAAAGAGTAAATGACATCTGTACATCTTAATATTTTTAAGTTTTTAGATTGCATTAAGCATGAACTAAAATAGACAGAAATTACCTTGGAACAATAATACAATATATCGCTGGAGAAATATTGAGCAAAGAAGAAAGTGTTTCATTTCATCTTCTGTTCGTTTATATGGCTGCTTCTGGTCCATGACGCACATAGTATAATGACGTAAATTGTGTGCGAGGTATTGCACGCAATTTATATATTAAATGTTAATCATTATATTGCATGATATTTATTTTATTTTATCATTATTACAAGTATGGATTAAGTTGCAATATTATTATTATTATGTTCACTATTAATTACAAGAAAAATATTCAGTTGTCAACCCTTTTATTGACATTGGTTCAAAGGAATTATAAACTCATATTACTAAATTGAAATTTACTATGCGAGGAATTTTCCGCGCAGTGAATTACTAGGAACTTACCATGTGGTGAATTGAGTTCGGTGAATTACGAGGAACTTACCATGGAGTGAATTGAATGCGGTGAATTTTCCGGCAGTGAGATGAGTGCGTTGAAATTACCTGTAATTCTATTATATACATTCACGCATCTGGAATACAAATTGTGTTCTCAAATAGAGGCGCTGTTGTAGAGAAACTCATATTAGTGTTCTTTTGGGGGGTATTCATGGCGTAGGAGTACTAAAAAATATTACAATACATTTTTAATGGAATCTATTTCACAGTTCTTATTATTCTTAATTTTTATTCAGGTTTTTAATTTTTATGTTCGTTGCCGTTGAAGTCTATTACTATTTACTAATTGGTCCTTAAAGGGGTGGTAAACCGTTGGACAAACTTTCTCTCTCTTGTTGATAAATCGATGAAGGTACATTAAAAATAGAATAAAACGTTTCCATTTAATTTTATAAATCCCTATTTTATAAAATTAAATTATTTAATTCTCAAATGCAGCGCCATCTACTGACCAAATCTGGAACTACAAATGCCGATTGTAAACAAAAGATGAGGCAATTTTACTGCCCCTTTCTCAATGTTTCTCAATTTTTCTTTGTATAAAAATTTGTTCGTGTACATCAGAATTTCTGACTCTCATTACAAGATGCAAAGGGTCACATTAATGTTCTAAAATTCTAAATAAATTTTAATTTAAATAAGCTAACTAGTCTTTCTTTTTGAATTTAGAACGTGCCTCAACCACCCAATTTAGCCAAGGTTAATTCTCCTCTTTTTTCATGTAGCTGTAGAGTTCCAAGGGCAGAGGTCTCAAGTTCTGCTTTTGAAGTGCCATGTTTACCTCTTGAATAGCAGCGTCTATTAATTTATGTTGTTCTTCACTGTATGGGTCTCTGTTGGAGAAAATAACGAGTCGATGATTTCCAAGAAGATGAGATGACTTTAATATAACACGTAAGCAAGTTACTAGATAACTTATAACTTATAATTTATCAAGGACTTGAATTGACAGCGCAAACAGTGATGAAAACTGTACAGTTCTCCCTTTGGAATATGAGTTTATTGTTCTAGGAAAGAGAAGAAACTCATTGATATACTAAAACATCGGTATTGATACTTGTATCTTATTATTAACTTACTTCTTTTTGTAATATGCATCACTTGAAGTTTTTCTGTGGAATTTACCCTCACTGTCCTGCAGGGTACAGAGTAAGCGCTCTGGATCGAGCTTCAGATTTAAATTCTTTACCATTTGTGTCAGTTCCGATGTTAGGTTACTTTTAAGCAGTTCGTAATGGACAACACCAACCACTCTGCGAGGAGAAAGTAACAACTAGTAGACTCCTAATATACGTATGTGTACCGGGGGAAGTGCCACCCCTTAAACCCCCATGCCAGGTCACTATACAATCATGAAGTGTGCAATACTACAAATTATATATAGCGGATACGACAAACTACATTACAGCAAATTATGTTTGATTCCAGAAGAAAAATTCATATAAATATTGTCATCTTTGTTGAATTTCTCAAGTAATTCATTTAACACAAATGTCATTGTATACAAACTTTATCATTATATATTCACCTTCCAAATGAAAGCCAGCTTAGGACTTTTCTCTTCCAGTTTCCTATTTGACTTTTCACGTATCCATTCCATCCTGTAACATTGTTTAAAAATTATATTATTTTTCTAATAGTTATAACAACGTGAATTTAGCACAAGAAGTTATCAGAAAAAATATATCATTGATATTGGAAAATTCTTTGAGCAAGTTAGTAAATACAGAAAATGATTACCATTCCCAATAAACATTTTCGAAGATGCCAGATTCACATGACCCGCTTTCATGTAATTACGATAGGCAATAAGAGCTTCGTAGGGATTACGAATGATGACCAGAACCCTTGGTTTCTTTTCGTTATATTTGAAATTTCTAAGGAAAAAATATTATTTTGTATTAATTGTTTCAACGGTATTCTTTAAGTATTTATTTTAAAACTAACACTAAATATTTTGAAATGGCATCATGTGTGTAATGGAGGCGATAGTTTTATTTCAATAATTTGATAACCTTTAGTAAAAGTGTAAGTTGTAACACATTGAAACAGTCTTTTAAACTAAGATTATTCAGTTTGTACCCGTTTATTAGTAACCGGTCCTTTACTTTTGCTCGGTCTCTTTTTTGGTCTTTGATAGCAATAGTTGAATTTTTAGGTAATCATTTGTTTCATTTTACTATTATTTCTAGCAAACACCCACAGTATGTGTAATTTTATTGTTATTGAGTTTCACGTATTTTCGTTGACTCGTTTCTTTGCAATAAACCAAAATGTTGAATTTGATTCACTGTCCCCTAACTTATGCTCGCTACTGTAGATTCTAGAACATTATACATTCTTTGCAAGAAAGTAGTAATTGCTAGGGATGTGCTATGATTAGCGCCAGCAGCTACAAATTATATAAATTATAAGTATCATGTGATGCCCTTAATTAGCAATACCCATCTCACCCGACTGGTACTTCATCGCCGTGTGCAGACAGAAAGCCTAAAGAAAAAATAACTACGGACAAAATGCCTACAGGTAAAATGCCTTCAGACAAAATCACTACGAACAAAATTCCTACAGATAAAATGCCTAGGAACAAAATTCCAACAGAAAAAATGATTAAGGACAAAATGGTCAGAAACAAAATCCCTACTAACAAAATGCATAATGGACAAAATACCTAACGGATAATATGCCTAACGATCTAAGATGCATTGTAAAATTATTTCCAGTTTGGGAATAGTGGACAAAGATTTATAATTTAGATTTATAATTTCACTCACTTTTGACAAAGAGCTTTGTCTGAGTGAGAATTTATTTATAGTAACTGAGAGCTGATGGATAATTTAGCTACTGACTGAAAGGGTTTTCTGTCACTATCTTCTAACAAAAATGAAAAAAATCACTAATTATGTACATTGGGAAAACGGGCATTGAGATATGTTTTTAAAGAGAAATTATTAATTAAGTAATTAATTAATTTCAAAAATATGGTGTGTTAATTCAACTGTACAAAGGACACTGATACCTACTTTAAAATATTTCTTGTTTCATATTTACCCGTGTGTCTTAACAACGATGGTACAGCCGCAGTTGGGAGAATCCTTCTCACCGTAAAACCCTAGAAGCGAAAAAAATAATAATGAAATCATTGTAAATTGGTCAAATATGGACAATGTACATTGTCCATTATATGTTTTGGTTTGGCCGGAAATTTCGGTCTGGAAAATTCAATCTATGAAGATTTCGGTCTCGAAATAAAAAATACTCTGCCATCGGACTCAAGCACGCCTTTCAAAGGTTCAATTATGAGCAGTGAAGCGTTAATACCTTCATTTTATTTGATATGAAATCGAATACTGATGAAATATGTGTACATATAAGGGGAGGTACCGCCCCCGAATTCCCATTTATACTGAGACACAGACTAGGGGAAGATGGTCATCAATGGTACACTGTGAACAAAGAGACATGCGAAATAACTCTTTTATTTACAACATCTTAGTCGTAAATTAGGCTCACGTCAGTGCATTCACTCCCATTGCGTTCAGCAGTTGGGGTGAGTTTTAAAAAATCGAAAATGTGTTTTAAAGGTGGAAAAACTAAAAAAAAAATGTGTTTCAATTCTTACACATTTCTTAATTTATAAACATATAATGCTTACGGCCTTCTTCTATAACATTACATAATATGTAAAATATGATCATATGAAAGGATTGCCTTTATGCTTTTGTAGTTGAGTTGACCAATATGCTTTCAAAATGGCGTCATGTGATCATTGGAACAGCATACCTATTGTCAACTAAACTGTCTCGTTATTCTATATGAATCAATAAATATCTATTTTTGATACAATAACGTGACTCTTGTAGAAACAGAATTTCCATCTGATAAGGGACTTTCGGCTTTAGGTCCCTTAAAGAAATAGGCGAAGCATGATGGCAAAGGACACACCAGCGAAAGAAGAGCTTTTTGCCGGTGCCACTAAAAAGATAAATCACGTCATAAAGTAACCATAGATGGCCTGTAAACTCTTGTTCTTGGTCTGGTACAGAACTATTAAGATCTAACAGATCCATTCGTCTGAAGAAGTGAACGAAGGTCTTAAACCTCTACGGAAAACGTTGGAAATGAAGGTTTATGCTCTTGTAGAATTGGATTTGATTTCTAAACGTATTCTGTTTCTGAAATTTACTAAGCCAAAGGATGAAAAAGATAAATACGAAACATTCATATTAGGCGAAGATTCAAGTGCAATGAGCTTTATTTTCGAAATGTTCCTGACAATTCATCGTTGAAGCTAGAGGACATTAAACTAATATTATATGAAGTAACTAAGTGTGGGTTAATAGAAGGCGATAATTAGAACTTTAATTTCGACCACAACCTCAACAATATAAAAGTTTGATAAACTATACCATCGTTCACAAGGGTATGTCCCATTGTTCACCAGTGCTGATATACAGTGTGACACTTTTTTTTGTTTTTTATTTATTTTTTACTAGTCAACGGAATATGTGACAGCATTGTAGTTAGTTTCATTTTATAAAGAATTATTTATATTACACATGGAGTTTTTTGTTTTTCCTATTTTGCCCACAGTAAATGGAATATCTTTATTACTGAGCTTTATTTTTTGTTCATTGTTGTAATCCTCATTTATTTCTTGTCATCTTTGTTTATTTTTTTATAGTAAAATACACTATTCACTACACATCAACCTATTCTATTATTGTTCTCCAATAAAATCATTATAAAACGAGACCGAATTTTCCTAGAACTATATTTTGTTGCCCTGTGGATGAACCAATCATTGGCGCTTACTGATGGACATGCACGACGTTAAATATGCTTAGTCCAATAAAGATCAAAATTTTCAAAGAGTGTTTAGTACTCCAATGAAGATCAAAATTTAATGAATGTCTAGTACAATAAGAGAATAAAATAGTCAGAAGCTAATATTTGTATCGGAGTATGAAAAGCAACGAATTGCAATAAAAGAGAGATAGTTAATGACAATAACAAGATATAATACAGCAAAAGCTCGTAGTAGACCAGAGTTACGTTACAAGTTTGTTTGGTCTAGTAAGAAACTCACTTTATTAGTTTCCTACTAGACCAACATCGTTCTCTCTAAAAGTAAAGCGGTGACTTTAATATTTCGATAACTCTATTTGTTTATGATAACTTCAATGCTAAATAAATGGTGACTAACATACCAATTTTGAAGAGAAACACATTTAGAAACAGTATGATTTTTTTTATTCAATTAAAATGAATATAATATAATAATATTATCATTCTATGAAATTAGAATAGTCTTCACTCTATCTAGTTTTCTGTAACTTTTCACATCAATTTATTTTAGCACAGACTCTACCATTAAATCTCAAACCGATTCTGCCTTGTGATTTGTCCTAAAAAGAGCATACATAAATATAATATATAATTCAAATTAGAGAGTAGTATTGTAATTATCCCTACTTCTAATATTTACACTAGTATAACTGTCAAATGACAAAAATTGTGTTTTGTCTAGTAGAGAATTAAGGTTAAGCAGTGTGAATAACATGAATGGATTCATCACTGTTTCTTATAATAGAAATAAATAAACAGATTTCATAATGTTACGTTCTTCAATTTTCTTAAATATTATTTTAGAGTGTTGCTACTATGACGTGACGCAAACAACGTACCTCAATTGTCCTTACTATATTTCAATTCTAGTTCCCGCTTTCGAAAGCAGGTGACAGAGAAAATAGAAACTGTCGAGAATAGTGTATCTTAATGTAGTATAACATCTTTGATAATAATACTTACAATATTCTAATCTTACAACTGTGACAGTAGTATCAATCAAAGTATAATATTTTATTTACCATTTTTGTAAAGATCACCATCATTGTACACAGATCCAGTGAAAACACCAGTGACCGAGTCTATCAAGTACCTGTAATTTTTGAACATTTTATTTATAGATTTCAATTTGTGTTGCAGTAACGATAAACGTGAACCTGAGACAATTAACCCCAGTCAATTTTGGGCACAAGAAAATTGAGCCACTAAGTAATTGAGTCCAGGACAATTGAGAGAAGAAAGAAACTGATACAGCAGACACAATAAAGAAGTGAATTAGTTGTTATTACAGTAACAAATGGTTTTTCTTTGAGTTAAAATATTATACATTGAGAAAAAAATGAACCTACCTGCAACCTGAAGTAACAATATTTTGTCTTGGTATAAAAAACAATGCATAATACATGTTATTTAACTTTTACTTTACTGTTTGCAGTAGATACTGTTACCTCGCACTTATATGTATCCTAATATTTCCTATTTAGTTTATCTAGAGTTTATTTCCTATCACTTGACCCTCCAAAAATGAAAGCCTTTCTTTAACTCTAAGCTTGAAAATTTGACGAACATGTTCATTGTTAATGCTTATTAGGTAGGCTGTTTTTCTTCCAAACATTAAGTTAAAGTCAGTTTTAATAATAATAAACATTTTTACTAATTTGTATTTTAATCTTTCCTTTTGCTATTGTCTATCACATTTTTCGGGGCTATATAGTCCTGGGCTCAATTGACTTGGGTTCAATCATCTGCGGGCTCAATTATCGCGGCGCAATTGTCTTGGGCCCAACTGTCAGTGCTCCATAATAAAAATACATTTGAAATCAAAGTAGAATTTATGATAAATTGATGGGAAATGAAAAACTTGGTTATTTATATTGATGAATCTTATTGAGGAAATTGGAATTAACTGAGAGAAAACTATACAGTTACGTCCAAATTATTCAGAGAACCAAAATTATTTTTCTCAAAATGAACTTTTTCTATAGTAATAGTTTTTTAATTGTACATTTTATTTATACCATAATCCTTGTGTTTGTGAGGAATGTGAGTTGAAATTCAGCAGGAAATAAATGATTCATGCAATATTTTTTTATTTTGAGCAAAATTAAGGCGTCATAATGATCTGAATAGTTTATGAAAAATATGTAAAAATTAAAAAAAGAAAACAAAATGTGTAATTTAATATTTAGTGGAAGGCCTTCATCGTCACTTCCAATTTGGCAAACTTCTGCTATATGAGGTAATCAAATTTTAAATATCATGAAGTGAGATGTTTTCCGTTCTGCAATTGGAGCCTTTCAGTCGAATGGGATTTTATATTTGCTGTCGCCCGCTCTCCAACTGGCTGCATGATCGGCGGCGCCTTCAGTCATCACCACAGATAGGTTATCATTAATGGATGTGCTCGTTGGAGCTAATGTAGAGAACAGATTAGAGTCCTCAGAGTGATGCAGTGGAATATCCATGATTGGGGCCAGGAGCTCACTTAGAATGGGTCCACAGATACTATGGCCCCCCTGGAAAGGAGGAAGACTGAAGTGCGAGGAGCAGGCGTTTTACACCCCCGCAGACAATGCAGGAGTGTACACTCGGGGGCTGACAGAGTGGGAGGAGACTTCCCTTAAGTGACTGGAACGATTTGCCATTACTCGCTTCCGCACGGTCCATCACACAGACCTTGGTAGGTGGTGGACAATGGTGGGAAGGGTGGGAAACTCGGTGTGTAGGCTCTATGGTGGGGAGGAGGAAAGTGCAACCCACATATGAGAGAACTGCAAGGAATAGAAGGCAGCTACAGCTGGGAGAAAGTATGATGGATCTGGTGGAGCAGCCATCTTGTAGCATGGGAGATGCTAAAATTTTTCATTAGTGATCTATTATATCTATATTTTATTTTGCTGAAAAAAGTTAACTCCACATGAATAAATTCACTCTTACCAATCATAATTATATCTCTTATCTTCAATCGGCGCCGAATTGTCCAGGTAACGAATTGTCAAGGTGACGAATTGTCCGGAACACAAGGACAATAGTATCGATAATGGATGAAATTTTGAAAAGTAATGCTCATTTTATGGTATCTTTTTTAGGCGTACTGAATATTTTGGACATCACTGTACGTTCAATCTTTTCGATTGACATTATAGCTTTTAATTTTCTCATGATTACTTTACACTAGTGTACAGTTGATCAGTCATTGGAAGTAAGATATTGACACTCCATGAAAAGAAAACGTTAGCCTTACAAAAACTGAGTCACTAACTCTAAAATAGATGTTAATTTATGTTTAAATTAAAAACTTTTTATGAACCGAAAGATCCATTGTGCACTGAAGAAAATGAAAAAGAGAAACTTAATATCAAACCGAAATAATCAAATAAATAATAATATTAATAACGGCTCTAGGACAACTACCATGCGACAAACTGACATCCGGACAACTGCCATAGCGGACAACTGCATGCGACAAACTGCCATGCGACAAATTGCCATAGCGGACAACTGCCATGCGAAAATTGTCATGCGGACAACTGCCATACCATATATTATAATTTTATATTGGCAGATTTGTAATGAGCTTGTAAAGTTAAACTTTCATGGATTGAATTTAATGTGTAGTATATTATTATTTGAACCTGGAAATTTAGTATAACAATGTTAATTGTATAATCCAAAAATATGTATGAAGAAGCATAAAAAATAATATTGACGATAGATTCAGAATTAAAAGTTGAAGAATACTAAATTTATTCTTTTGTTAAGTTATTAAGCCCCTTAACCTGTACACGGTTGTTCATCTTTAACTTTCCTGATGTGCCACATCTACAGATTGCTGTCCCAAAATAAGGCCACTCTTTATGTACGGATTATTAAATAATCAAATGGTTGACAAAAAGGTTAACATCAAAAGATGCAAAACTTTTTTCAAATATTTGAAAATACAAAGAATAATACAAACACAAGCTCTTCAGTGTTCAGGTGAAAATTTCAAGTGAGTGTGATTTTGCATTTTATTATTTATTAATTTTCTACAGGGTTAATTAGTATTTAATATTTTTGTTTGTAAACAAACTAATTTGGCTGCTAAATGAATTCAAGAATAGAAACTTAAGTAGTAATTATGTTATTTCTATGTTACAATTTTTCTTACAAAGAATGCTTTACTTGGTTTCTTTGAAATGTGAATTCGTTTTCCTCTCGTTTCTTTGTTTCCAGCTCCAACAGATCAAAAATCCATGCATTACGTGTCTTTTATATATATTTAAATAAAATGTCAAAATATCTGAATAATTTTTACTGAAGTATGTTATATTAAATTTGTCACTAAATTAGTAACAACCCAAAATTGCAATTAACTTATATATGCCCAGTGTTGCGTGAACACAACTTTTAATTAAATGATAAGATGCAAAATCAGAGTCAATGAGAATTTTAACCTGTACAGCTTGTGTTTGTACTATTTTTATTAATTATTTGAAAAGTAAGTTTTCCATCTATAAATTTTAACCTTTTCCTCTACCATTTGATTTTTTAAGGGGTTAAATGTAAAAGAATATGATTGTAGGAAATAAAAAAATACAGTATTACTTCAGTACCTAATAATTTAAGTAAATTCCTAGTTCACGTCCCTATTTGAATTAGGGACGTGAACTAGGAAGGGGGCCGGTATTTGGATAGGTTCCTAGTTCACGTTCCTAAATGAAATAATGACGTGAACTAGCAATTTACCATAATTTCTAGGATTCTTCATTCACAATTTTGGACTATACAATTAATATTTTTATGCTAAATTTTTAGGTAAAAACAATAATATAGATCACATTAAATTCAATCCATTAAAGTTTAAGTTTACAAGAACACTACAAATCAGCCAATACAGAATTATAATATATAGCATGGTAGTTGTCCGCATGGCAGTTGTCCGATATGGCAGTTTTCCGATATTGCAGTTGTCCACATGGCAGTTGTCCACATGGCAGTTGTCCGCTTGGCCGTTGTCCGCCTGGCAGTTGTCCACCTGGCAGTTGCCCGCATGGCAGTTGTCCGCATGCAATTATCCACATAGCAGTTCTCCGCATGGCAGTTGTACGTACACCATTAATAACAAAGCTATTTGTTTCTAGTAATTGTGAAACGTGAAGAGTATCTTACCTTGTCTCGTCATCTCTATCTATCTCTTACGTCTCTTTCTCTCGGATCTTCTAGATCAAGACTAGGTTTAATTAGCTAGATCAAAATACCTTCAAAATATTATCCAGAATTTGATTACTGCGGGTTGCCTATCATAGACCAATGCGTTTTCTAAATGACTAACATGTACAGCAAACAATCGTAGTATTCCAGCCAAACCTTACATCAGACCAAGAGTTTGAAACTATACGGGAGAAAAACTCATATTCTGGTCAAGTACGAAGGTTTGCTGTATGATATTTTTTCTGGAAGAGTTTTTGGAAATAGAATTTTAATGAAGAATATTATGTAATTGAGTCTCTACTTGATGTTGTAGGTGTAGTAAAGTAATTTATTCAGGTGATAGTGTGTACTTGCTGTTTTAGCTACATCTAGAAAACTACAACTCAGGTGATTATATCAATTATTTAACTACAACTTCAAACCTTGTCCATGTGTTACCAGATCCAGGGTAGGAAGCTAACATCGTCTTAGGAAGAGTTCCACTCTTGGCGAATTTGACTCTGAAAGATGAGCATTTGCCTCCTTCTGATTCCCAAGTTAATTTCGATCGCTTCGTGTTGTCGAAAATCAATTTCATATAATCTAGGACAAGATGGAGAGAATCTTATTTCTCTTCACCATGTTGAAAATTTAGGACGTGAAATAGATAGACAATATAATACACAATTGAAATTTAGAATTTGTAACATTTTTAAAAGTTTTATGTTCTCAAGTTTTTCTTATTTTTTCTATCGTAACATACTGAATAAAATGCTACTGGAAGAATAATCTATAATACAAATATATTTATAAAGGTGTGAATTACACTGAAATAAAGGGATAGAACAAATTACACACAATCTCTTTTTAAGGGGCATGCTAATATTCTTTTGACATAATCATGAAATTAGGGTGCGGTGGGTCAGGCATCAGTGTGAAGGCCTGACTTCCATTTGTCGGAGGTCAGCAAGAGTAGTGAAGAAGAAGACGACGAGTGTGTCATTCTAGCTAAGAGTGTCAAATGACAGAGTGTGTTATACTATCAGAGATTATTATACTAGCATAGTGTGTTATACTATCAGAGATTATTATACTAGCATAGTGTGTTATACTATCAGAGATTATTATACTAGCATATAGTGTTATACTATCAGAGATTGTTATACTAGCATAGTGTGTTATACTATCGGAGATTATTATACTAGCATAGTGTGTTATACTATCAGAGATTATTATACTAGCATATTGTGTTATACTATCAGAGATTGTTATACTAGCATAGTGTGTTATACTATCAGATAATGTTAGCAAGCATGTGCAAAGGTGGCAGGAAAATGTTGAACGTTGAAGAAATGGCGAAGGATTTCCTTCCAACTGCACAGTTTCAACGGTTCTAGTAAGTAGGATTTTGCCAGGCGGATTTTTTCCTGGCAGAATTTTCCCCGTGGATTATATATTTCTAGGTTTAAATTGGTAAATTTTAAATTAAAAGTTTAAAATGTGAAATGCGTTTGTAATGTAACTTTATTATATTGAACTATAATAAGTTTTATTTAGCTGTTATTTAATAGCCACGCAAAGTATAATAAAATGAATTTTGAATTTAATTAAAATTCAACTGCTATACATATATTCTAAAAGTCTGGTAGAATTCACTTATCACTGTAATTGGAAAAAGTAAGATTAACCTAACTAGCAGTAATTCAACATTTTCGATAATTGAAGAAACAAACTATACATAATAGTTATTATGAATGGCATTATACGACTTGAAAAAGTAAGATGAAGATTCATTCAATAGTAAACAGTTGGTTTCTGCCTGAAGTTTGCTCTATTACAGCTATTGTCTTATCCCTTTCACAATGACGTCGATAATAATAAGTTAACGTGGAAAAGATATCACTATTTAAAAAAATATTGAATACTAACTGCAAGATTGAAAACTATGAAATCGTTAATGAAGTCATTGAACATGTAATGAACATATAGTCATAGCTCGTCACGAAGTACTGTATGTACATAAATACACATCTATGTATATATGTTTATTGTTTAATTATTGTTCTAATCTTGTTTGTTCATTATATGTTGCGTGTATATATTATATCTTGAAGTTTTAATAGTTTATGTCCTTAATTAAATATTCCCTTTACATTTATAAATTCTAACTATTTTAATTTCTTAATTCATTCATTATGCCACATATATGAGCTACCTCGTTGCGCTTTTATTTATTGTCTAAATTCAAACCAAATTGGACGCGCAGCGAGTTAGCTCTAAATCTTAACCTTTGTTCTGAGGTTTTCCCACCAGACTAAGGTAACCTCAAACAGCTGATGCTGACACAGGTCAGTTACCTCCACAATCCCTTACTAACAACAACTTCCTCAAACATCCGTGTCTCGAAGACTAGCTAAAATATGTTGGGCTAAAGGAGACAGGAAGGCCATCTCGGTTGCCGGTTGAGGCATGTTACCTGGCGTTAAATAACCGGACACCTGGCACTGAAAGGGACACGATGGACTGGAGGACGGCTATGGCATGATTTATCTGTTAGAGATTTAGGTAAGACTAATTCGCATGGCGCACAATTTGGTTTTGAATCTCTAATTAATTATGTTTGTGTATATATATTTCCATTCATAATAAGATAATAAGACTATGTTCCAAATTAAAAATAAAGGCAACTAGGTGGCTCATTTTATATATATCCTACTTTCAATGTTTTCAATTTTTTATATCTAAAAATCCTAACTATGAAACTACTGATTCTTCACTCCTAAAATTCTATTAAATTTCTATCGTTAAATTCTATTAAATTTCTATCGTTAAATTCTATTAAATTTCTATCGTTAAATTCTATTAAATTTCTATTAAATTCTATTATTAAATTCTGTCAAATTTTATTATTAAATTCTGTCTCTGTTAAAAATGCTACTAATTTTTACAGTCCATAAATTTAACTTAATCTTCAATTTATACAAGTTTAATATTATAAATCTCTTAAAATTTATTTCCCACAGTCACTGTTGCTGGTGCTGGGTTCCCGTATCGCCATTCTTCACGGGGACTAAACTATATATCAAGACTCTGGACAATTATCACGAACTATAACCTAAATTGTTCATAGATAACCAATACAATATAGGTGTTATTTAAACTTTCATTTATCCTTATTCAGTGTTTTGTTAATAGGCTATTATTTCAGTACATGTATAAGTGTATAGGATAGGTGAAGAAAGCCGTAAGTGGAATTATTGCAAACAACGGTTAAGAGCACAAATTTATAGTATTTTAAAAATAGCAAACCATGTAGTATTTTTTTAACTAAACTTCTGCTAAAATATATGACAGTTTAATTTATAAGATTTTCTGCAATTATTTTTAGTAAATTCAAATTCATTTTATTTTCAATTTGGTTAGAAAAACTCGTTATAGTACAATATGTTAAAGTTACATTGAATTTATTTATTATTATGTAAATTGCATCTCACATTTCAAACTTTTAATTTGAAATGTACCAATTTAAACACAGAAATGTGTAATCCACTGGGAAAATTTCGCCGGACAAAAATTCTTATGGCAAAAATCCAAACTGGCAAAATTCCGCCGGCCTATATTCAGCTGGATAAAATTCTTGTCACCGTTTCGACACTGCAAGTACAGGTATAGTCATTGTGCGAGTATATATCAGTGTTAATGGATCAATTCCACTAAATACATTGACAAGAGTTACATCCCGATCATTCTTACCCTCCTTGTTTGAACTTCTGATGCTAGATGGCGCCTCTTCATCAGACCTGATCAAATAATTGAAATTAACTTTTAAATTTGTTACAATTACTTCCAACATTGCATCACCGTACTAAACTAAAACATTTTGAAACAGTATTATAGTGAAGGAGTACTACAGTAGAACTCTCTACTCCGAAATTTAAGGGAGTTATGTAATTCTGAGTTTTGAATTCACTCTGATATGAACTATTTTATTATTTTCAATGTAGCACTTTCATTGATAACTTCTTAAGGGTAATGATTTAGATACACGTCCTGAACTATAAAAATAATTTAATAGCTCTTACTGTAAGGTTATTTCCACAGTTTTGCTTCTAAAGTATAATTATATAATGCTGAATTAAACCTAACAATGGAATGTATCTTAGCTGTAATTTTCTTATAACGAGATACTGTAGTTTATCCAAGTGATTACCATTTTCGAAATATAATTACAAAATATAGAGTCAATGGTATCTGTTGTAAACGGTGACTGGTATATTGCACCCCGGTAAATTCCACCCCGGTATATTCCACCCCTGTATATTCTACCCCGGTATATTTCCCCCTAGGTATATACTATATTCCACCTTGCCCTTGGTAAGTTCCACCCCACTTTACGGTTTAGCTTTGGTTAGTCATAAATATTAATAATTTATTAATATTTTATATAATACCAGGTAATTTGAATTTTCAGTGTACAAATTAAGCCTTTTATTTGCCAATCACAAGCTGTTTATTTTTCACTACACATGTGATGGAACAGCAGAAAAAAACGTTGTGTGAACGCTCTTTATCAGCGAGATATTTAGATTTTCAATTACAAGCTGATTTTATCCACTATCGCCAAGACAACAGAGATATTAACTGTAAGGTGATGTCATACATAGACCGGGAGCCCAGGGGGTTCAGCCTAGCTGAAAAAGTTACTGATTTTAAATAGTATCACAGTGTCTGGTACCAATTGCCGACCTAGGATCTGTAAGTCTGCCGGGTCTCACCTGGTGGGTGCGGTCATGGGTGGGGTTTTAATGGTAGTCAAAACTAAGCTAGATTAGCTGAAAAGGCTACCACTTGAAACTAATTGCAAAATGTACAGCATAACTCATGAATCATCAAATGTTACTGCCAGACGTTTTCAGTGGTGGGTTACCCCGCCAGACGCCCAAAATGACGACCCCAAAACTAAATTAGATTAGCTGAAAAGGTTACCACTTGAAACTAATTGCTCACTGCTAGGTATGTACAAAATTTATAAGTAGGCTACACAGTGTAATGTCTTAATTCATTATTTTTATTAAATGACTTATCAAAATAATTCTTTTAAAGTACTAATCAGCTATAATATAATTTTTAATAAAATAACCTCTTAATTTCAGAGATGATATAGATAGATATAAGCTATCTATTTTACTTTTATAACCTCACCACTACTCTTTACAGTCCATTATATCGTAAATAGAAAAGGGGATGGCCCTTAGCTACCTGTTGTAATTTGGAATATGTTTTTTATTCCATTTTTACCATGTTTATTATTTTTTAACACTACTTGCAGTTTTGGAAAATAGCGCTAATGTTATATTCATCAACTGCGAGGTCTTAGATTTTAGTATTAGGTAGGCTTCATTTCCTATCACCTCTTCATTTTCCTATTTATATTTTGTGCAAGGTAGGCTCGTAGGCTTCATCTCCTTCTTCCATCCGCCAGCACCAATAGCCTAGGTGCTTGTGACTCTTCTCGTCACAATCCTTGGTTATTGACAGCATTCACGGAGCGCTTTTTTCCATTCATTTGCATTGTCACTGATGGGTGGTAGGTGACATTGTTTATAGAGCCACTTTTTTTTATGACTACATATTTCAGTCCATTCTATTTAATTTCCTTTTGATGTAAACTATATGGTCTTTTTGTTCCGAAGCAGACATTTAAACCTTACTAAATTAATTTATCTCTTATATGGATCTAACTTGAAACGTTAATCACATTAATTCAACTAGCTATTTAGACCTCATGACCATTTTTTACCCTCATGGTAGATATTGACAAGAATATTGCTGCTGAATAATGAAAAATTCATAATATAAAGTATATGTACGTTTAACGCGTCATATTGTATAGTATGAATGTGTGCGTTCACATTCAGCGCAGTATTAGCTCTGTCAATATCTGCCATGAGGGAATTTTTTTCTTCAGAGTTTCACGCGTGGCCATAGACGCTACGCGGTCGCGCATTAGCAATTAGGACGCGCGTGTCAGCATTTTGGGGTAGCGCCCCAGTGTAGTTCAGTGCAGTGGCGCACGCCTTCTCCGCTGCCCCCATCCTGCACCGAATTTTAACCGGGATTATTACACCGGGTTTTAAGAATGGGAAGATAATTGCCCTTTTTTACATGAAGAGATTTTGGCCACAGGAGTTTTTGTCTAGAATTCAAAACAGCAACTTATAAGCAAAAAGAGAAAACATTAAATGAGTTTTCTCTGTCAGCCGAACCCCTCAACACCTCTTCTAACCATTTTTGTAAAAAACATTTACTGCAGTTTCATGTTAAAAAGGAATTAATATTAACAAGCTCAACATGTAAACTTTGAAATAAACCCCCATATTACGAATATACGTATTTTTGTCTATTAGGATAACATTTCAATTGACCTGAACTAAATCTAAATACACACAGAGAAAGGATTAGTTGAATCAAATCAAATTTGATTTGTTTTGACTCATATGAATGGGTTATTTTTGCGCCTACCTACGTGGTGAGTTGCAGGTTATACTTAAAAGTAGTTAAATTGACGGATACATTGGAATAACAGTCGTTGTGAGTTACTACAATACACTCTGTCATAGTTGTTTCAACATACGCTAAAATTCTCAAAAAAGTAACTTTTAACTCTCATAGTAAGTTGATTCAATCTATAAAATGAATTGAATTAACTAATGTTTGATGACACACCATGTCATAGTTGTTTTAACACACATGAAAACATGAATAAAGTCCAACCAACTCCCGTAATAAATTGATTCAAAGCATAAATTGATGATCCATGTGATATGATCACATGGGTTGTACTTTTTTCTCTCTGTGTATTGTCCAATTGTCTCAGGATATCGTCTTAAATATTTCTTCATGGCTACGCAGTATTTAACGAAGGGCCTTCTAATAATATAATATTTGACTTTTTCTTTTCACCCAAATGAGCATTGACATAGGGGTGGAATTTACCGGAGTGGAATATAGGTAAATAGGGTGGAATGTTCCTAGAACAGTTGTAAACATATCATCTACAGTTATGAACAAATCAAAAGTTCGTAGTAGAGGAGCTCCACTGTGTCATGCCCGTTAAAAGGGCCTGAAATATATGAATTTACTAGTCTATATCTTGACTTTTTTTGTGATCTTGACCTTTGACCCGATCGCTCTCAAAATCTAACCAAATGGTTCTTGAATAATAACCAATCGTCCCACCAAATTTCATGCAATTTCTTTGAATATTTTTTGAGTTATAAATGACCTTGACCTTTGACCTAGTAAAATGGTTCCTGAAAAATCAGCAATCGTCTCACCAGCTCTAAGGAAATTTGGTTGAATACTTTTTTAGTTATGCAAATTACGAGATTATATAACATGATTACAAATAAATAAATAGTACCTATCAAAACATAACTTCAGCAATTTCGCGAAGGTAATGACCATGAATTAACAGTTTATCTCGTACAAATTAGGCAATAGTGCAATAATTAGGTGGGAAATATTTCGCTGATATATTTTAAAGCTGACTGACGATTTACTCAGAGATCATCCTTCGCTAGTTCTCAACCTATATTTTATCGTGACCGGAGAATTCGCCGCCGAAATTGACGGAAGCCATAACAGACAGCCATCTTCTGCTGTGGAAAGTTTGATTTTTGGCGTGAAAAACAAAATAATAGTGGGCCCCATGTTCTGAACATGTCCATAATATATAAAAATGAGTTGTGTGAGAATAAAAACATAGGAATATTTTGAAACAATATTGAAATATGAATATTTATCTCCATAAAAATATAATTATATATATATATAATATAAAATAACCAATAAGGACATTAGAAATAATGCAATAACGAGATGTAGCAAGAATGATTGAAATGTCATGCGCACCTTCGATGTTATAACTTGCCAATGGTCGCTAGATAATTAAAATTACTGTAATTAAGTCTGTATGGTTAGAAACACTGGCCAGGATCTGACTTATAAGTAAACGCCATGTGTGAAAGCTTAGGTGTTTTCTTCATGCAGCTTTTTTTATAGCGGTATGAGAAAACTATTCGTGTGGAAGGGGCTTTAGCTTTTCCACCGCTTGTCCTGATGATAAATGAAAAAATTTCTATTCGAAAGCTTGAAACCAAAAAAACCTTCAACGTTGTGTTTAAATAACCTTTTGGTAAATAGATACTCCGTTGACTATGAATCTTTTCAATGAATTTATTTGGTAGATGAATACTTACTTGTTAAACATGGGAGATATCTGAGGTTTGGATGCCTGTTCTACTGATGGTTGAAGGAAATTCCTATTGATCACATTACTACTGCTACACATCCAAAAAATCAAAGTGCCAAATATCACAAGCAGTATGCGAGAAGTTGTTCGAGACATTCTCATTGTGTCAGATGTTGTAGATCAGTCGATGCAGTTGTATACGTCTACCTTTTTTTACACACAGAGAAAAGATTAGTTGAATCAACTATGATTTGTTTTAACTTACATTGATGGTTCGATTTTGCTCCTACCTAAGTGGTGAGTTGCATTAATAAACCGGTATGTCGGACCAATGGTATGTCGGACCAATGTTTAGCAGCTAGGGTGTAAAAAAAAACAAGTAAAAAAAAAACAAGGTTAAATTCAAGTCAAAATTCCAAAAACTGACGTGTTGCCCGATAGTTGAAATTTCCATATCTTTCAAAAAATATTGATTTTTTTTTCAAAAATATATTTCTTTTATGCTGGAAGTTAATGCACATTAATAGAGTAAAGTGATGTTATACATTATTTTTCCCAAATATCTAGATGGATATGATATGTAGTGACAGGACAAAAAAAAAAAAAACGTGCAAAAATAACCCGCGAGCAAAAACCCCCCCAAAAAAACCCCTGTGCAATAATACCCTCCGGACAAATACCCCCCAAGTGAATAAACCCCGGATTAAAAAAACCCCGGTCGATATAAATAGCCAATTCATTTCTATTAATTTTTCATTAATAAAAATATAGTATATGTTATAAATATAAAGAGATTTAACGCACATATTTATATCAACCGGATGTGTTTTGCATCGTGGGCTTTTTGCTTGGGGGGATTTTGTCCGTGTGGTATTTGTCCGAGGGGTTTATTGCAAGGGGTTTTTGTCCGGGGGTATTTTGCACGTTTCTTTTTTTCCTGGAATCGATATGTAGTACCTACGGCAGCCACAAGGGATGGATGATAGTTTCAATATTTGGATCTTGAGGAGATCACCTTCTTGGAGTTATAATATAAATTCGATGTTGTTACATAATAAAGTAATTGGTATGATAGACCTATAAAGGACACTTCCACTATAAAATTATTTACTTAACATTTCATGTATCTGATGGAATTTATGGAAATCTTGAAATATTCAACCCTCAGGCAACACGTCGATTATTGGAATTTTGACTTGAATTTTGACTAGTATTGATTTCGATCTAATATGAATCAATTGAGAAAAAACTTCCAAGTTTTAAAATGAAAAACTTTTTTTGAATGACCCTAGTATTATAATGTCCGCTGTACGAGTTTTATGTGAACTGAAATATTTAGATATCTCAAAATTTACCATATATCATGATTACGATAATATTTTCAAATTATACATTATAAATTTTTGTTAATATGTACGCTACAGAAACGCTAAATATAGGCAGAATGCACGCCAAATAAAGGTAAAAAGAAAGAAACCATTTCACATCAATGTTCAACAGCACAGAGAAAATTGTCAATACGTCCAACCACTTCAACAGAAAATACACAAGAGGCTTCACCAACAGAAGGTTTGATCAAACAGGTGGTGCGCAACTGTTGCATTAGCATAATTAGCTATTAGTAGTCGATTCAATTACCTAAAGCGTTATTTCTATTCATGCTGTTTCAATCTAGTGTTATAACTACAGGGTCTCTTAACTAAATTGGGATTTTTTCATTCATTTTGGAATTTCCTGGTTCAAAGGATGAAATTGGTAAAAAATTATAACTTTTACATTTATTTCTGTAATCCTTAGAATTTTAACACAATTATTCAATATGAGAACCCTTTCGCTTCGATAATTTTGGAGATCCTCTTGCCAAACGTGAACATTTCTTTTTTATTTTATCAGCATCAATAAATTCCGAAATGCTCTTCGAATGACTGTCTTCAGATAGTTAACATTAAGGTGTGAATTAACGTTAGACTGTCCTTCTATTACTCAAACATGACTTTGCTAATATTGAAGTTTCTACGAATGGTTCTAGGACAATTTGCCGCCGGACAATTCGCCGCGAACAATTCGCAGTGCGGACAACTCGCCACTAGTACAACTCGCCTACAGGACAATCGCCGCGTAGTTTATGTTATACCGGCGTATACATTATTTACCTATATTTGAAAATATAATAATTTAAACAAGGATTTATTTTTATACGCTGAAGACTGACGTAAAACAATAGATGATGACAAATTTCAATATTCCAATTTATTTGTTTCATTTGTTGTCATAATATCTCTGTGAGAATATTTCCTACCGCAAAAATGTTAGAGCTGTTGATTTAAATTTAGTAAAAGGGTTAACGACTGCTTCGAAGCCAAGGACCTTGTCTTTGACGTCAAAATTAAATTTTATACTTTATACTCGGTAGAGCGCATACCTTCGCCGCCGCTTATCCGTTTGCTACCAAAATCTAATAAACTGGTGACTGGATAGTGACCAATCACCAAGTTTCAAGCAATATGGTTCCACACTTTTTGAGTTATTGAGTTATAAGTGACCTTGACCTTGACCTTTGGCCGGATCGCTCCCAAATTCTACCAGATGGTTTGTGGACTTTGTTCAATCGTCCCATCAAATTTCAGACAATTTGGTTGAATGCTTTTGGAGTTGTTGAGTTATAAATGGCCTTGACTTTTATCTTTGACCCGATCGCTCCCAAAATCTAACAAAATGGTTCCTGCATATTGACCAATCGTCCAACCAAGTTTCATGCAATATGGTACAATACTTTTTGAGTTATAATTATAGAGCCCGGATTTCTATGCCCTTCCAATCTAGGCGAAATAGCACTAAAAACTATGCAAAATATGCTCTTAAAAATATGCTTTATAGCCCAAATCTATGCTAAATATGCCATTATAAATTGACTAGTTATACCTCAAATAACGTTTTCTTTATTCAAAAAACATTAAAAACATGCCGTATGAGTCAAGTGGTAGACTTAATTATGTATAAGTTTCTTTAATTTTGAGGTTGTATATATGATGTTGAATAATGTTTCCCGTTTCAAATGGAAAATTATCGAAGTACTTTTTTTGTAATTATTAAAAATGGAATTGGAAATCGAACCACATTTTGTGCATTGCATTTTTATTAATATATGACAATTAAATAATATAGCAACAAATAACCGTAAACGATAATTTCTCAGATTCTCAGTTCTACTAAGAGACAGCTAAAGTTTCATTAATATCTAACAAAATATTAGAACAAGAAAAATAAGTCTCTATATAACGATATATGGTAAATAATGAGATTTAATTATATATTCATCTAGCTTGATAAAAATAATAGTAGCTATATTTAGAATATAAATAATTTAGCAATAAACAATTTTAAGTTTTAAAAAGCTTCTTTCTACTTCAACTGATGTAAACATGGCGTACTTGAAATGCATTGCATTTTGTGTTATATTCCTTTCAATCTGCACCTCTTTCACTCCAGCGATAATGCTTCGTATTTATTCTATGAGTTGCAATCCAGGATTATTTGCTACAATATGGTTGGTATCATGTTGGCATCGTCCTCACTCAAATCTACAAAATTTACACTCTTTTACGCCTATGTTTCGCTGTTTTAAACTGTGATACAACATTTGATTTCTTGTAGCTACTCAGCTTCACATTGCATGGCTTGCATTTCAAAACAACGTTTTCATTGCATAACACCCAAATTCAAAAACTAAATTTCTTATCATGACTTTATCAGACCGCTTAACTTTGGGTATTAATATTTAATGAGTTGTTAAGACTACGAGGACTTGGAACTAAATGACTTGCTGAAATATTACAACAACAAGAAAAAACTATAAATAGAAAATGGAGCAACTGTAGCATAAACTTTAATATCTCTTAAATAGAGTTTTGCATGTTTTAGCATAGACAAAAATATCCTTAAATAGAATTTTATATGCTTTGTATGCAAAACAGATTAATGCCTATAAAGCATAGATCATCTATGCTTTTATATCTTTCTATGCTGTTATTCTGTTAGAGCATAGAAATCCGGGCTCTAGTTATAAATGACCATGACCTTGACCTTTGACCGGGTCGCTCCCAAAATTCTACCAGCAGGTCACTGGACATGGACTAATCGTTTCACCAAATTTCCGGCAATTTGGATGAACACTTTTTCAGTTAAGCGAATAACAAGATGATAAATAAATAAATAAATAAATTAATTAATTAATAAACGACGGCTAAAATATGACCTTCCTGCATTCGTCGAAAGTAACAAAGAATCATCGGTCTAAACCACATTAAAACAAATTTAAAAATAACAGCCCTTATTTTGAAAAGTGTACATTAGCAAGAGAATTGGTAAATTATAATTCTACGTATTACATCAGTCCATGAAATTTCCCATTGTTAATGTTGCTAATGTGCCTCATAATTTTGCTGTCAACTCCAAAAAATTGTGCGAAATTTTTATATTGTTTTACCGGTCACTTTAGTTTTTTTTGTGATTATTTCTATTGGTGTTCATGATACATATGGAATACAAGTTAAATAATGAAGAACTGATGTGAGGGGTTCGATTGTCTTGCTGGATTAGGAACGTGACATTTCTGCTTAAACGACCTAAAATAATTTCATTTTGTTATGAAGTCATTTTATTCTCGTCCAAAGTTTTCTTTTTAACAGAAAATTTAATAGTTCTTGAGCTCAATTTATACTATATATTTTTTCAATTTTTTTAATTAAGGATTTAGTTCTTTTTGTCCTTTGCTTTGCAAACTACCGTTTATTATATTCAATGTAACCTATCTCAATAATATAAATTCTTTTAAGTAACTCAATTTTAAATATGCAACGCGTTCTTTGTTGTTCTTTTTTTATCAATTTATCTATTATCTGAGCAGTTCTTTTTATACTAGTTTTTGTCCATTCAGATGTAGAATCAGGAAATTCCAGATAATTTTTTAAAGGTATCAATTTTTGGTCATAGAAACTACGGTTCATTATAATTTCCCCATAGATTTTTTCACAAATTAAGAAATAACATATCAACTGATCGTACTTTTGTAGACAACTTGAAGTTGAAAAATGAGAAGTGTTCAGAACGGGCAATTCTCGATATTTTTTTCTTTATAACAGCATGCACTATATTGATTACATGAAGAATACTAGAAACAATTACAAATACTACTTCATAACATTCCTTTTTTTACTTCCCTTTATAAATTAAACATCTAAATTATTTGCTTGGGACAAATATATTTTGTGCTAAAAGTAGAGTGAATACAATTTTATGACGTCTATTGATAAAAACTACAGCTGCAAGTTTCAATTTCTTTGTGGCGTATATAATATCATCATAAATAGCAAGAAGTGAAGATGAACCCTCATGATCTAAAAAAAAAAAAAAAAAAAAAAACATTTAAATCAACATCTTCAATAATTCCTACATTTTGTAAATTTTCAAATTGCGATCAATTTAAAATTATTTAAATACCGATACACATTTTCTCGATATGCATTCGATTGTTTTTTTCAGTCCTAATCACTCTCTCCAGAATCTTGTTAAGTTCAACAATTGCAATGCCTACACATTTATTAATCACATTCACAATGTGATCAACATCACTAGTCAGTCGATCATAAATTTCAAGTAAAATAGTATGAATATGATTAATTTTAGATATTGAATTCATTTCTGGAACATGACCAATATCATTTCTAATTTTGAAAATAGCATCGTTCATACTGAATTTCAAGCCCTCGTCTCTCTTGTATAATTTTGAAACTTCACTCTTCTCAATTCCCAAGCAACCACCTGCACTATACCAGCATTGAATTCTCGGCTCAGGTGGTGAACTCTCTCATCATCGTTTGCTACCAGGTCACCGATAATCCTTATTTTTAAATCACTAGCTACTATGAATGGAATTGCCTGATTGACAAAATTGGAAGCTGTTTCATGGAGTGCAATTGTGTATTGTAGTTCACTTCCACAATCTCTATCACTACGAAGTTAATCAATATTTACAAACAATTCACTGTGCATCACCATGTGGAATTCAATTTTTAATCCAACTACAATTTTAATCTCAATGGAGTAAAATGTACCCCGGGGGTGGAGGAAGACGTGGGAGGACTGGAGGTCCAGGATGGAGGCTGCCAACGAGGAGATTGTTATAAGGTGAGCCGTATGGACGATCGGTTTTTCTAGAAACCCTTTTATAAGCATTAGGATTTGAATACTTAAAAATTAAAAAATAATCAACTAACTTATCTACACTATATATTCAAGTTTACTGAATTTAAATGATTGAAATAAATTAAACTAAAATTAGATATAAAATCTATTAAAATAAATTAGAATGATTTGTAGAATTACTACTTTTATTTTGGTTGATTCGAGGCTAGTACTTACAAATAAAACTAATCTTGTGAACTGATTGAATAATTTTTTCTACTGATTAATTGGGTGGAACTTCGAACCACTGATTTGTTCCGAAATCTGACTCTAAATTTATCCAAACTCTTTATATATCAGATGGAGCAGTGAAGAGTGGGGGTTTGGAGATGGAGTGTCCGTTTTTCCATCACCAGAAGAGGAGAGGATTCGGCGGCGGCACATTCTTGAGAAACATTGATTATAAAGTCCCTTGTACTTAGAATTTTAAATCCTGTCAATCACTTGAATCTTTTTCCTGTTAATGACCTCTAGCCTCTTACCTGATCTTAATTATAAAATGTACCTAAACTGAATTGTTACAATAAATTGAGAAACTAACTTGTCTTAAGTTTATATAGCATCATTTTTTTTCTATTCCTGAAATTTAATTTTTTTTCGCTCCATGTGGGTTCTACAAGGTATGCCCACCTGGAAAAAAGGCGGGTGAATCATATGGGCATTTGGAAACTGGTTCTGTGTGGTGACAATATAGGGTAGTTACGTTAAATCTGCGTGGGCCCACACGTTTTAAACATGACTACATGGTATTTTAACGTGGGTACTAGGTAGCACCTACATGGATATCATGTTTTTACCAATGTTATAAAATATTTCGCAGCAAATAAATTTTCTTTCTTATGGATTATTATGAATAAATATTGAATAATGACCCTACCAAAAAAAAAGGTATTGATACGAACATATCTTAGGGATACATATTTATTTTTTTAAATGTATTTATAAACGAGAACAAATGGCATAAAGTTTCTAGTTATTTAAAAATATCACAGTTTGCATTATCTGTTAAGTTAAGTTTTATTCAAAAATAATAATAAAAGAGTCAATTAAGCGGAACATAAAGCTATAAATTTTAATAAAAACATATTATTAGGTAGCCTAGTGGTATATGACATCTTCATCTTCGGATCAAAAAGTCATATCGCTGATGTCAAAGAGAAAATAAATACAAGTGACTGGAAAGTAGTTCTATGGACAAATTCATCTATCACCAGTTGGTGATGAAGCGGAGATGTTTAAGGTCGAATAAACTTTCCAAATTTCATTAAAAAAAACTCTATTTTTAAATGAGAAATAACACACCTCCCTCAGTAGGTGATGCCATTTGTCACTAACTGAACACCGGTTATAGCCAGAGATTGATTCTTTCACGCCGAGAGTTCATTATTAGTTGAAATCTTTACGCGGTGTGTTAGATTTTAATGGCTGTTGGACTTTTCATGAGTGTTCATATTGTGTGTTTAATGTGGGGTCTAATATAATCGGTAATCTGGATTGGGGCTAATATTCTTGATTTTGCAAACAGGGGGGACTCCAGATACATTGCGTCTCATTTTTTTTGTCTAACAATTATCTCAAGTAAGTTAGGATTAGGTTTGTTATCAGTTTCACTTCTTCTCCGGAGACTTTTGCTAAATTTTCTTTTCTTAATTACTTAACGTCTGTTTCACTGAGGATATTTTACTTGTATAGGAGATTGCTGTGAGGTGTCTGCATTTGTGCGAATTACGTTGTGTGTTATATGCCCCTAATCTTTGCAGAGAGATATTAATTCTTCCTAAAAAGTATTTTTTCCGGCTGGTTAGTATAAACGCCGAGTATTGTTATGTGATAGTGTGTACTCTTTCCAATTTTCGATTTGTTTTCGTTCCGATCGACACGCCACCAATGTAAGCAGTTGGTCTTCTGCTAAGAGAAAAAAAGGTAAATGTTACTGATCTTTAGTAGCAATGTTTTTTTTCTTTTCTGCCCTAATTAAGAGTATTTTAGCCACCTGGAATATTTTAGGTTGGTCATTTATGGTTCCGTTTATTCACAGACGTTCAAACCTTGGAGCGCCTAGTGACTACCTTGGGTCTAGTGACTTCCTTGGAGCGCCTAGTGACTACCTTGGAGCGCCTAGTGACTACCTTGGAGCGCCTAGTGACTACCTTGGAGCGCCTAGTGACTACCTTGGGTCTAGTGACTTCCTTGGAGCGCCTAGTGACTACCTTGGAGCGCCTAGTGACTACCTTGGAGCGCCTAGTGACTACCTTGGGTCTAGTGACTTCCTTGGAGCGCCTAGTGACTACCTTGGAGCGCCTAGTGACTACCTTGGAGCGCCTAGTGACTACCTTGGAGCGCCTAGTGACTACCTTGGAGCGCCTAGTGACTACCTTGGAGCGCCTAGTGACTACCTTGGAGCGCCTAGTGACTACCTTGGGTCTCGTGACTACCTTGGAGCGCCTAGTGACTACCTTGGGTCTCGTGACTACCTTGGAGCGCCTAGTGACTACCTTGGGTCTCGTGACTACCTTGGAGCACCTAGTGACTACCTTGGGTCTCGTGACTACCTTGGAGCGCCTAGTGACTACCTTGGAGCGCCTAGTGACTACCTTGGAGCGCCTAGTGACTACCTTGGAGCGCCTAGTGACTACCTTGGGTCTTGTGACTACTTCGGAGTACTTTGTGACTACTTCGGAGTACTTTGTGACTACTTCGGAGTACTTTGTGACTACTTCGGAGTACTTTGTGACTACTTCGGAGTACTTTGTGACTACTTCGGAGCACTTTGTGACTACTTCGGAGCACTTTGTGACTACTTCGGAGCACTTTGTGACTACTTCGGAGCACTTTGTGACTACTTCGGAGCACTTTGTGACTACTTCGGAGCACTTTGTGACTACTTCGGAGCACTTTGTGACTACTTCGGAGCACTTTGTGACTACTTCGGAGCACTTTGTGACTACTTCGGAGCACTTTGTGACTACTTCGGAGCACTTTGTGACTACTTCGGAGCACTTTGTGACTACTTCGGAGCACTTTGTGACTACTTCGGAGCACTTTGTGACTACTTCGGAGCACTTTGTGACTACTTCGGAGCACTTTGTGACTACTTCGGAGCACTTTGTGACTACTTCGGAGCACTTTGTGACTACTTCGGAGCACTTTGTGACTACTTCGGAGCATTTTGTGACTACTTCGGAGCACTTTGTAACTACTTTGAGCCATCTTGTCTTTGTCTTCCAGCTGGCCTATATGTAGTTCGTTATATAGCTTATATATACCCTTTATTATATATATTATTAGTTTTCTAATATTTACCTCTCTTATATGTGTGGCAATTTTAATTATTGGTATTCTTCTAATATTTATTACATTTATATGGGTAGTAATCTTACGTGTATTAAATATCACGTACTTATTGACTATAACCGACTGACTGACTAATCCCTTGTTCATTTATATAAACAGACTTTTTTTTTCCATATGGTAATATCAAGAGCTACTTATTTTAATAATCTCGTTCAGTAAACTATTTTAGTTTGCTGCTATTTGAAGAATTGTGGGGGTAATTTTGTTGCTTGAATTATAAATATAAACATATTGAGTTTGATTATCGTCACCCTTCATATTTCTTGTCATTATAGGCTTCTGTGGGGGTAAGGAGAACACCTGGGAGAATATTGATTGGATATTGTTCGGGATCCTCTCCCATCCCGCAACATATTTTGGTGCCCAGACCCGGGAATGTTCTTCTTCCACCTAGGGAGTTGTGTTGGCGGAAATTTGTTGGATGGTGAGATTAATTTTGTGCATTGTCTAATTTTGTGCATGGTCTAATTTTGTGCTTTGTCTAATTTTGTGCATTATCTAATTTTGGTGGTTTATTTAAATTTTGGGTATAATTTAATTTTTTTCAGTAATGTCCCGTAAATTTGCAAATTTAGGTTTACCTGTTGAAGAGGTTGGTTTTCCCTCTGTCTCTCCTATTCTAAGGGGAGAGTCCCTTGTCGGAAATGGTGCCAGAAGCAAGAGATTTGGAGACGAATTATTAGATCCTGATAGGTTCGGGAATCCCGGAAATATCAGGTCATCGGGAATTAATCCCGGATAGGAGATGAGCTGTTGTCCGAGAGATCCGATGTTCTTGTAGGAAAAGATCGAAAAAAAGGAGATAGGATCGGAATGGACGGTCAGAGCTCGTTTGCTAATTTGAATGTGTTACGTGAATTGTCGTCTCAGGTCGAAACTCTGTTCTCGCGGTTCACAGACTTGCAGAACTTCCTGTCCCAATTTGATCACGTCATAGTCTGGGGTCACTTCGTTGATGGGAAAATATGTGGTGTTCCTCCAGTGGATTTAGTAGAGTCGTTTCGCAATCTCAGGACTGCCATTACTCCCGGTAGTATTAGAGCTTCGGCTTCCTCCTTTCTAACAAAGTTGTTATTGGGCTGTTCGGGTATTCTTACAGAAATAGGCGGAGCTCCACTTCCAATCCGGATGACTTACGATCAGTGGAATATATTTTTTAAGGATCTTCGTGTAAGTAATTATTGGCAATCTGTGGAGTATTCTATGAAAGAAAAGATTCTCAAGAGGGAGAGTGCCCTTTCTGAGAGTAATCAAATGAAGTTCCGGCAAAATGCTCATAAGGGTGGCATGGAGAGTAAGAACTCAAAAAAGTACCACCCCGATCCCCGTGGGAACATTATGGATTTTTCTAGTTCTGGTGAGGGGATGTCTGAAAAACGTAAAGGAATGAAGAAAAAACAAACTAAAGGGTTTGAAAATATCCAAGGAAACGATAGGAAATCTAGTAGTTCTTCTGAGTCAGATAAAAGTCCTTTCAAGAATCAGGACCTAGTGAAAGCCTTGTTGTCGATTGGTAGAAGGAAGGATGTAGTGAAACCTGAAGTCTATGACGGTATGGGGAGTGATTCACTTAAAGACTTCCTCCGTGAATATGAACACTATTTTGCAGAAAAATATGATGGGAATGATAAGCAAAAATCGAAAATTCTCGGAGAATTTTTGAGCGGTGAGGTAAAAGACTATTATGACGCCATCAGAGGAAGTAAGTCTACTTACTCATATGTGAAAGAGAAATTAAAGGAATGGAATAGACAGCATAAAGTGGACGGGGCTCGTCGTCTCGAGGAGAAGTTTGATTCAGCCAGTATGAAATCTTCTGAAACCCTACAAATATATGCTGTAAGATTGGAACAAATAGGAGAAAAGATTTTTAGAAATCGTAGCGAGAGGGAACGTCAGTTATACCGAAAATTCAGTAAAACTGTTCCTCAGTCATTCTATAGAGTTCTTTCTACTCATGAACGCGATCTCTTTGCTTCAGGCAGGGAAGTAAGTTGGGATTATATAAAGAATCTCGCGTTGGCCCAAGACAGACATCAAAAAAATTATTTTGATGCTGATAGAGAGTTGCACATTGATAGATCTTTTTCCCGTTACCCTTCGAAGAAATTTACATCTAACGACAGAGAAGTAATGTTTGAAAGAGATAATAAGGTTAAACTGCATGAAGAGGAAGAGTGGGTAGATGCACCCAGGGAAGAGAGACGTAGGATAGGTCGGTGTGACTGGTGTAGTCGTATTGGACACCATGCCTCTTCCTGTTGGATTAAACTTGGTTACTGCGAACTATGTGGTAATAAGAATCACCAGAAAACAGATTGTCAGAAATATAATACGATTTTTGGATCCTATATTCCTCGTTGCCCAATATGCAATGGTAAACATTTTGGTAGGGATTGTAAGCCGTTAAACTAGCAAGCTTCAGCACCGTGGAGTGTGACTCGAAGCAATTACCTCTAAGCTCCACTCTCGTCCAGAACACGCATTTTCCTAAATCGTGCGATAACAATGAAATATTATATTGGAGAGAACCTGTGATATTGGATGGATCACTTAATCAGGAAAGAGAATCTGATATTTTACTTACAAATCCTGACTCTAAACGAATGGTGATTCCAGTAAATATAAGCTATTATAAAGCTAATGCTTTGGTGGATACTGGTGCTACCGGCAGTATGGTCCATCGAAAGTGGCTAGAAAGTAGGTCAATTGAATTTTCTGATGACGAGCAGTGTCTTGTTCATGGGTTTGGAGTGAAAAATTGTCTTGGTGTTGTGGGTAGTATGAAGCTAACATTGAATATACATGGACTCATTATGAATCCAGTAAAATTTTTATTGGTAGATTCTCCTAAACCTGACTGTATCCCATATATTGTAGGGCAGGATTTTCTAACATCAAACAATTTGAAAATAAACACCAGACGGAATATGCTCCAGCAAGAGACATTTCAAACATTAAAACATTTCAAAATACAAAGAATAGTACAAACACAAGCTTTACAGGTTAAAATTTCCAGTGAGTGTGATTTTGCATTTACTATTGTGAAAGCAACTCTAAAATAGTAGGATGTTAACCTGTAAAGCTTATCTTTGTACTATTCTTTGTATTTGGAAATGTTTGAAAAAAAAGTTTTGTATCTATAGATTTCAATCTTTTTGTCAACCATTTGATTATTTAAGGCGTAAAATGTGAAAGAAAATGATTGAAATAAAGAAAGATATCTAGTATTAGTTCAATATTAATTTCAATGCTTCTTCCTTCACATTTCTTACTATAAAATTAACATTTTTATACAAAAATTTTAGGTTAAAATAATAATATACTTCACATCAAATTAATTCCAAGAAATGTTAGGTTTACAAGTGCTTTACAATTCACCCAAAATGAAATTATAATGTATTGCATGGCAGTTGTCCGCATGGCAGTTGTCCGCATGGCAGTTGTCTGCATGGCAGTTGTTCGCATGGCAGTTATCCGCATGGCAGTTGTCCGCATGGCAGTTGTCCGCATGGCAGTTGTCCTAGAGCTAAATATTAGCATGCCCTTTGCAAAAGAAGTTGTCGCTGTATCAAATGGCTTTTGGTGTGTATTTTGTTCTATCACTTTAGTTTAGTGCGATTCACTTGTTTATTAAAATATATGTATTATATAGATTATTCTTCCATTATCATGATATTTGATGTGTCACGATAAAAAAAAATAAGAGAAAAAATAAATTTCAAAATGTCAGAAATTCCTTATTTTGCACAAATCAATGATGTATTTTTATTATATATCTATTTCACGTCCTAAATTTCCAACAATGTGATAATAAAGGAGAGAAATTCCCTCCGTCCTGTGTCCCAGATTATATGAAAGTGATTTTCGACGACACGAGGAGATCTAAGTTAACTTGGGAATCAGAAGAAGGCAAATGCTCATCTTTCAGAGTCAAATTCGCCAAGAAGGGAACTCTTCCTAAGACGATGTTAGCTTCTTTCCCTGGATCTGGTAACACATGGACAAGGTTTGAAGTTGTAGTTAAATTATTTATAATACTAAATGAGTTGTAATTTAATAGATTTAGTAGAAGCAACAGATTCACTAGACTCAATTACAGAAAAATGTATCCGTAATGACTTTTTCAAATTTACCAATTTGACATTTCCAAAAAGAAGCTTTACTAACTGTAATGCTTGTTGATATTTTGGAATTGATCAGGATACACGATGACAACTTTTTAAGATTTGAAAATGATAAGAAATTGGAATAATGTGATTCGAAAAATTATCATCTTGCGGATACTCTTTCACTTCTCAACAATTAATCATAAATTGAAAATGATTTTAATTTAGAATATGGTTCTAAATTTTTTACTTTGATTTCAATTGCATTTTATTATAGAGTTGGCCCTCAGGACAATTGAACCCAAGACAATAGAGCCATGAAAAAATTTGAACAATGACACAATTAAGAAGATATTTATTTGTTATTAGATTAGCAATGGTCTTCAATTTAGTTAATACAGTAGAATCTCATTAAAACGGACCCAGTACAGCCCGGAGTATTGAGATTTTGCCTTTGTATAAAGATGCATACATAATATTTAACTTTTAAGTTAAATAATTAAATTTCATTTAAGATAATTTTCGGTTACCTTTCTACTAACATATTTGGAATAGCAAAGATTGAAACACAAATTTGTAAAAATGTTCATTACTATTAAAATATGAAATATACTCTAGGGTAGCCGGTAAATTGCTCGAAAAAAATTACTCGAACGAACAATTGATCGAATGAACATCTTCTTAAATGATCAATCGATTGATCAATATAAAAAATACAGTTATTATTAATTACTAATTAGAGACAAGGACGGTTAGGTGCAGGTAATCGAAGAGATACCATTTCAACTGAATTTCTACACTACAATTCATCGAATGAACAATTGTACGAATAACTGATTGCTCAAATAATTCAATTTCCAATAATCATTGGCTTAATGAAAAAGAAAAGGAAGAATCAATCAAATAAAGTCCATCGAAAAGATAATTTAAAAAAAAGCAAGTGGCACGAATACCAGAGTTTATGCTAAATGTCTCGGGACATTTTGCCTTAACCCGAATTGATGAAATCGAACTACTCTAACCTAGCCCTAGAAACATCTCGTCGGACCCTAGTGGAGCTATTGACAGACAGAAAAAAAATTGTAGCACCCAAATTGCTGCAGTATAAAATAAGGAAACCATTAAGATTTAAATTTTAAAACAGTATTGCAATGATTAATAATAATTAGCAATGAGAAATATGTAAAACAAAGTTATAATTAATTTTAATTTGAAAACAGGACAGTTAGGTGAAGCTAATTGAAGTGATCAAACTGCATGTTTAACTGAATTCTATAAATTCGAACACTGGGAGAAATTTGATCATTCGAGTAAGTGATAATTCGAACACTTGTTCATTCGATCAATTGTTCGTTGAAGCAATTATTCACTTGGATAATTGTTTCCGAGTAATTTATCTAGAACCAAACTCTAGATATGCTAAATAGGAAATAATAGGTAAAAAGTGCAATGTAACGAGTATCTGCTGTAAACAGACTGGTGACAAAAAAATAAAACTTAACAAAGCATTAAGTAGAAGTTAAATAGCACGAATACATTGTTTTCAATACAAATGCAAAATCTTAATATTTTGGGTTGTAGCCAGGTCTATTTTAATCGGAATTTTCAGTATTAACTTAATTAAAGACCATTGCTACTGTAATAACAAAGTAATCACTTTTCTATTGTGTCAGCTGTACAATTTTTTTCTGTGTTCAATTGTTCTGGGGCTCCAGTGTCTTGAGGCTCAATTAACTTTGGGCTCAATGGTCCTTGGGTTCAATTTTTTTTAATCAATATTCTTTGCGATCAATCGTTTTGGGGATCAATTTTTGCGTGCTCAATTATCAGGGCTCAATTTTCTCAGTCTCAATTGTCGGTCCAAGTTCTTCATGACTGTAACACAAATTAAAATTTTAAATGAAATGTTTTAAATTTACAGACACTTGATAGAGTCAGTCACTGGTATTTTCACTGGATCTGTGTACACTGATAGTAATCTTTACAAAAATGGTAAGTGAAATATTATACTTTGATTGATACTACTGTCACTAATGTACAATTTAGAAAATTTTCAGTAATATTATTGTCATTTACTATATTAATATATATTGAATATATTGACATTTCTCTTTTATAGCAAATTGTTGCTATATCATATTTGAAAATTGTTTTATTGAAAAAGTAGCATTATTATTTGTAATGTAATATTATAATTAAACTCAAATAACACACTCAAATACTAAATATGAAATTCAAGTAGTCTTTATCTTTTATTCATACTCCAATAGCAATTATTAGCTTCTGAATATTATATTCTCTTTTTGAAATTCAGATCTTTATTGTACTAGAAACTCTTTAAATTCTGATCTTTATTGGACTAGAAACTCTTTAAGTTCTGATCTTTATTCAACTAGAAACTCTTTAAATTCTGATCTTCATTAGACTAGAAACTCTTTAAATATTGATCCTTATTCAACTAGAAACTCTTTAAATTCAGATCTTTATTCAACTAGAAACTCTTTAAATTCTGATCTTCATTAGACTAGAAACTCTTTAAATATTGATCCTTATTCAACTAGAAACTCTTTAAATTCAGATATTTGTTGGACTAGAAACTCTTTAAACTCTGATCTTTATTCAACTAGAAACTCTTTAAATTCTGATCTTCATTAGACTAGAAACTCTTTAAATATTGATCCTTATTCAACTAGAAACTCTTTAAATTCAGATCTTTATTCAACTAGAAACTCTTTAAATATTGATCTTTATTCAACTAGAAACTCTTTAAATTCAGATATTTGTTGGACTAGAAACTCTTTAAACTCTGATCTTTATTCAACTAGAAACTCTTTAAATTCTGATCTTTATTCAACTAGAAACTCTTTAAATATTGATCTTTATTCAACTAGAAAATCTTTAAATTCAGATATTTGTTGGACTAGAAACTCTTTAAATTCTGATCTTTATTCAACTAGAAACTCTTTAAATTCTGATCTTTATTCAACTAGAAACTCTTTAAATTTATATCTTCATTAGACTAGAAACTCTTTAAATTCTGATCTTTATTGGACTAGAAACTTTTTAAATTCTGATCTTCATTGGACTAGAAACTCTTTAAATTCCGATCTTTATTCGACTATAAACTCTTTAAATTCTGATCTTCATTGGAATAGAAACTTTTTAAATTCTGATCTTTATTCGACTAGAAACTTTTTAAATTCTGATCTTCATTGGACTAGAAACTTTTTAAATTCTGATCTTCATTGGACTAGAAACTTTTTAAATTCTGATCTTTATCTAACTTGACACACTTAACTTACGTTCATGTCGATCAGCGTGCGCCAATGATTAGTTCATCCATTTGGTACCAAAACATACGCTGGACGATAACCATTTTTCCAAATTTGAACATTTTGATTTATTTAACTTTTTTCTCATTTAGGGTTTTACGGTGAGAAGGATTCTCCCAACTGCGGCTGTACCATCGTTGTCAAGACACACATGTAAATATCAAACCAGAAATATATCTACTTTAAATGCAACTTTCTTGGTCAGGTTATGGTGTTAGCAAAATGATTAACATAAGTAAAAGTTTTTATCAGAGACATTTCTACAGTTCAATTAACAAACAATTTTTTTTTTTTGGGGGGGGGGGGGGGGTAAATAGGTAAGCGCATTTATAAACACATTAACAGTATCTTCACTCTGAATGCCTGTTTTCTCGATTCATTTAAATAGCGAAATTGTTTATTTTTTATGGATGATAGTGACAAAATACCCTTTTAGTCGTCAGTTTTCTTTAGATACATCCAGAAATTTATAACAAGGAAAAGAAAAGATATCTTAAGCTACCGCCTTTATCTGATAGTTTCAGCCACCAACAAGTGAGACTTCTTATGAAGAAAAGTTGGTTTTATACTGAGAGTATATATTCTTATAACTAGAGAGAGCGAGCTGTTCCAGTGATGCAGGGCGGTCTTGTGCGCCCAATTTCTTCAGTGTATAGAGTGACGCAATTGGGGGAGTTGTGTTACACCAAGGTTCATAGACTATAACAGGTTAAACGAATAGATATAGTACGAAATGTTACTAAGAGCTGAGTCTACAAATTCTTTTTATGAAAACCTTTTCTTTAGATTAAAACTTATGAAACCTATGTTACAAATAATTGACATTTTGCATTGTTTATTTCTTATTTTATTATTGCAATATTATGTTTGTTCTTATTTTAGGCTTTTAGCTACAGTAATTAAAGCGGATGAAAATGTTGACCAGTGCCTATTAATCAACGGACAACGACGTGAATAGCAGTTAGCTTTTTGTTCTTTTAACAGTGGTAATAACCATTTCTTTGAAATATTTTTTTAACCATTCGATAGATTATAAAATTCTAAAGAATTCTAGCTTGACTCACGCCATAGTTTAATCTATAGTTTAAGAGATATTCAAGAAGAAAGACAGAAATTGTTCCTTCCATTGCTAATTGTCGTAGTGAATAGCAGTTAGTTTTTGTTGGTTTTGCAGTGATAAAAACCATTTCATTAAAATATTTGTTATACCATTCGATAGATTTTTTTATTCTAAAGAATTCTATTCTGACTCACGCGCAAATTTAATCTACCGTTTAAGAGATATTCAAGAAGGAAAACAGAAAATGTTGCTTTCTCAGTGGCAATTTTTTCCCATTCATTTAACCTGTTATAGTCTATGAACCTTGTGTTACACAGTTCGGTCCGTCATGTGTTTATAATTTGCAATGATTATTAATTATACTAATATTGTTTTAAATTTATTGGGAACAATTCTAAAGGTTATCAAACACATTTATTTATTATTTTGAATTTATTTCAATGGGGTATCATAATTACATAAGAGAGGGATAAAAATTATTCAAAATGAACATTAAGATAAAATCATAGAGTAGTGATATTATATACTAGAGAGAGCTAGTTGTGAAGCGACTGCAAGACGCTTGAAACCTTATTTTGTTTCATTCATAGAGTTATGTTAAAATACTCTAGAGAGAGGAAGTGTTGCAGCGATTGCAGGACGCGCTAAGGAAGACGGTGTAAAACTATTTTTTGTTTCAATAATATCATTTCTCCATTGAACTGACGCCAGATTGTCAGTCACGTGAAGACAAAATAAGGATTTGAGCGTCCCGTAAGACGCGATATTATTTTGGCCACTGACTCGCCACTTGGATAAAATAGATGATCTTCCAAATGCAGTTGAAGAATTTTCAAGAATATCTTTTGTAGCTATTATACTACTTCATGTTGAGAGAAAAATCCAGCACCTCCTGTAATTAAATAGAGTTAATATTATACAGTATACACGGCAGTCACAATACCCCAAAATAGGTTGCACCCAAAGCGTCCTCCTAAGATGAGTTAAAATGTTGCCACTGGCCAAGTGGTGAGCCAGTGGCCAAAATAATATCGCGTCTTGCGGGACGCTAAAATACCTATTTTTGGGTCACGTGACTGGCAATCTAGCGTCAGTTTAATGGAGAAATGATATAAATGAAACAAAATAAGGTTTTACACCGTCTTCCTTAGCGTCCTGCAATCGCTGCAACACTTCCTCTCTCTAGAGTATTTTAACATAACTCTATGCCACTGGCTCATCACTTGATTAGCCCCCTAGTTCTTGCATTCGTGTCAACACTGCAATTTACACTTCTAGGTTTCATATATTTTCAATAACGTCAACTGAATTACTCTAAAATTTATTAACTATAGAAAACAAGTTGTAGCAATAACATCTAGATCACAGTTGAGCTAAAATTAATGATAAACCGTTATGTGCCTAAGAATCAGCAATACTTTTTGTTTCAACGAAAATATTTGCCAAAACAGCTAATTTAAATGAGAAAAATAAACATCTCTTTACATGTTATAACTTTAAAATGCGAAAATATATGATTATACAATATAAAAATAAAAGAATAATGGAATAATAACGAAAAGGATTGTTGATACTTCATATTTAAATAAAAGGGACGAATAGAAAATATTGAAGTGATATGTGTAATGAAATGATTACCATGGTAAATAAATAACAGTATACATTCCATTGTAATAAGTATTTTCATTCAACATCAAATAATATAGTAACAAACCTAAGTAATTCCCAAAGGATACTATAGTATTTTTTATGATTCACTCGGTAGTCTTGTGTTAAAATCAATTAGACGAAGTCTGAATATTTTAACTGTGGTTCGACTAGGTATGAACCTGAAATTTGATAATATTTAATGGTCGTTTTAAAATAAATATGTAAAGTTTACTGTCGAGTCGATTGATACAGTATAGTATTTTTTCCCCTAGAGAATTTAGTTATAAACAAAAAGAACAAAGGACTCTGGTCATCATCCGCAATCCATACGAAGCTATTATTGCCTATCGTAATTTCATGAAGGCGGATCATCTGAATCTGGCACCTGAGCGAATGTTTTCTGGGCAAGGTAGTAAATTGATTCTGTATTTATTAACTGATTCAAGGAATATATCGATTAAATTTATATTACTAAACTTCTTCTGATTGACTTGTGCTAAATTCATTTGTATAGTAATACGTTGATATAACTAATTAACTATTAGAAAAATATATAATTATCAAACAAATTTTACAGAATGGAATGTATTCGTGAATGATCAAATATAGGTTGGAAGAGAAAAATCCTAAGCTGGCTTTCATTTGGAAGGTGAATATATAATGATAAAGGTTATATACAAAGGTAATTTTATTGAATTGATGTCAAAATGAATGATGAATTTCACCGTATATGCTTACTTCATTTAGGTATTAGTTGTAACTTTCTCCTCGCAGAGTGGTTGGTGTTGTCCATTACGAACTGCTTAAAATAAACCTAACATCGGAACTGACACACATGGTAGAGAATTTAAATCTGAAGCTCGATCCAGAGCGCTTACTCTGTACTCTGCAGGACAGTGAGGGTAAATTCCACAGAAAAACTTCAAGTGATGCATATTACAAAAAACAGTAAGTTTACCACAATAATAGGATACATGAATATCAATATCGATGCTCTAATATGTCATTATCTGCTGAAAAATATTAAATTTAGTAATTCAATAGCAGCTACTCATTGCTATCACTAAACATTTTTCATAATGAACTGTTCGTGGGAAACCGGTTGTCCCCAGAAATTTATAAGGTTCTAATAGAGATAAATTTTAGTTAAAATGATTCTCTTTCTTGTAGCAATACACTCGAATTCCAAAGAAATAACTGTATACAGGCATCCCCCGCTTTAGTTACCAAATCACGACTCAGTTTAGTTACCAAACGGTAACAAAAGCGAATAAATGAAACAAGAAATTTATAATTGTCACTCCTCGATTCTATATATCATTTTCTATGAGTTATAGAAAGAGAATTTGTTTTAGAGTTATTAGAGTACTGCGTATATAAGCATATTACTAATAATATACAGTCTTTCATTGTTTGTGACTGTGATGAAGAAGTTTAAAGTCGTGCATTTATTAAATGTTTTAAAATCCATCCATAGCTTAACTCTAACTCAGTATAGGTGGGTAATTAATTGATACTTAGATTTTTATAACTATTGTTCTACATTTACAGAACATCAATTTTATGCTCAATGAAATGTTTTTGGTAGTAGGGTACTAAGTTCCAAGTTATTGGTTGGTTCTACAATTTCGGACACGTCAGAAAAGAAAATACTATAATTATTATTTAACTTCTATTCTAATTGGTATCATGGATACCAATTGAAATAAAAGTTAAATAATGATTATTATATAAAGATTTTTAAGTGTTCGAAAATATGGAACAGTTCGATAACTCGGAGCTTACCCTAAAATAGGAACCAATTGCTTCTAATAACCTTATCTGGATTATAATTTGAATATTTTTTAAGTTACCGTGAAATAATCACAAAAAATGTCTCCGTTTTCTATGACTACGAACGGTTCTTATTTCGAATCATGACTCAAAATAAGTACAACTTTTGTTGAAGTGAGTTGTACTTAAAGCGAGGCTTGCCTGTACTAAGTTTTTCATTGTCTGAGCTGTACATTCAGGGGTTTTCGCAGTTAAATGTCTGTTTTTCTTTTTTCTTTCAAAAAGACAATATTTTTCCATTAAAAACAAGAAGGATCTTGTCTGTGGGTGATTTAAGGTCATCTAATAACTTGCCTGTTTGTTATTTTAAAGTCATCTCATCTGCTAGGAAATAATAGAATGTTTTTTATCTCCAACAGAGACCCATACAGTGAGGAACAACATAAATTAATAGACGCTGCTATTCATGATGTAAACATGGAACTTCAAAAGCAGAACTTGAGACCTCTGCCCTACAGCTACATGAAAAAAGTAGCGTATTAACTTTTTTCTGAATCGAACTGTTGAGACACGTTCTAGCTTCAAAAAAAGAGACTAGAAAGAATGAACCATTTTTTTATAACATTGATGTGACCGTTTGTATCTTGAGTGACTTCCTAGTTCACGTCACTAATTGATTTAGGAATGGGAACTAGGAAGGTGTTAAACGTCCTATTTTAGGTTTCTGATTTACTGGCAAATTTTTAATTTGATTTGTACATTAAAGAATAATAAAATCTGGATAAAAACTTTTGTTTCTGTGCAAATTTACAATATTCTTATAATGATAACCATTCTGAATTCAATTTTAATATTTTTGATATTATTTATGTAGTTGAGATCCTAGATTTTATGTCAATTGATATTTTTTAGTGCGATATATTTTTATCAATTAGAGATGCGAACTAGGAATTTAGATGCGAGGAATTTTTATACATATATTCCATTTTGTTTAACAATATATTCAGGGAAAATATCCACACAATTCCTTTTCTATGAGATGTAATATCACGGAAAAAATAAACGAGGTCACTTTAAATTTTAGAAGTAAAAACCGTGGAGTTTTCAGTCAATATTTTGAGATTTGACACGTTGCATAAGATAAGCTCCGCCTTAAAGTTTTAAAATTATGAAGATATCAATTAGTGAATAGTAAATGACTATATAGGTCCAATTAATGAACTTATTGAATATTTTCGAAGATGGAGACAACTGTATTTTGTCGTATTAATATAATCTTAATATCAAATGCTTTTGATGAAATTTCTATATTTATTTTAATTATTCTGATGAGCTACGTATATCTCTCTTATATTTTTCGAATAAGTGTATCTACGAAACAGTGAATTCAAGATACGCTAATTGAGTGGTTACCTAAAACTACAAAGGGGCAGCGACATATTTCATTGTATATCAAATTTTGATGGAAAGAAGTGAATATATGACTTCATTCATTTTTATCTTCAAATTATTTTTCATTTCATCATTTTCTTCCATCTATAAGTAGAAAATTGCTACCTAAAAACTACATTGAATTTGGCATAACACGAAAAATGTTTTTCTTCCTTGGATTTAATAACTATCAGCTTTTATTACACTAACCCGCCATTCAATATAAACAGTTAGGCAAGTTAAATCTAGAATTATTAAAGTTTTTAATTTCAAAATTCAATAAAGGGAGTCATTGCTGCCTTCCGCTATAACGATCGAGCGTAGCCAAAGAACACCTCCCGATTGTTTTGAGCTGAAACAAACTTCAAATAATGTTGCTTAGTATTATGTTCTCCACAGATTAAAGGAAACATATTCCGAATTTGCATTTCTAATGATTTAAAATCGAGGACCTGTTTCGATAAGATATGGGTATATGTCTTTCAGAAGTAACACTAACATTTCAATCGTAACCTGCATGATAAATAAAAATGAAAAAAAAAATACCACTGTCGAAGATCTCTTCGTGAAAAATCTCTCGTATGGTTACTACTTTTTTTCTATTTTACGAGTGAGAAAGAGTAGTTTAAATATCTTTATAAATCCATTATTATAAATACTCCGGATATTATACAGGGTGATTAAAAAAAAAGGCAACCGGGTTTTTGGATGATAATACTTTCTAAACTATACCAATCACTTTTTGATGTTTTATGGCATCTAGAAGATATTCTTTTTCTCTATTAATTGATAAATTCATTTTAATTTGTGACATCGAACAATGGTGAGACATCAATTTCAATAAAGTTTGTCAGAAATCAAATCCCGCAGAGAAAAGTTTATAAAATAGAACAAATCTCTTTTCAATAATCCCTTCATACCATT